>JANAVB010017814.1:0-49451 GCA_029216955.1 Iris pallida
CGGCGAGGGTGGTGGTGTTGGCTACCACGGTGGTGATGTTTGACAAGAAGGGAACATGGTGATGGCGGAGCAGTATTGCTGCTGTCAGAGGTGGCCACGGCAATAATGGATGGGCTGATGGTGGAGATGGCAGTATTAATGGTGGTGGTTGGTGCTATTGGGGTGGTCGAGAATGTGGTGGTGGCGATGGTATTACGGGACTGTCGGCCATGCCATGGAGGAGCTGGAAGGGGAGCGGCCACGGTGGCGAGGAAGAACAGGGGCATGGTTAGGTCTTTAGGGTTAGCTAGAAATTGGGTCGTGTCGAAAGTGTCCGACACGATGATGGTGACGAGAAGATGCGTCCGGGTGTGTCGGACGCGATAAAGATAATATATTTGTAAAAAAATAATTAAATAGTAGATGCGAAGGCACGGACACGAACACAATGCACAGTTTGGATGGTAGAATTTATGGATGAGTATCTCTCCTTATATAGGAGGTGGAAATTCCCAATTGGATAAGGACTTGGGAGAATTTAAATTACCCAATAGATAATTATCACTTTTTTTTTAAATTACTTTAAATCAAACCCTCAATATCTAAAAATACAAACTAGAATAATCTTATCATTTAATTCAAAACTATTTAAAAATTACCAATAAAATCAAATTTTGATATAAATTACAATTGATGCATTAAAAATACTTTTCATAAAATTTAAAATAATGATAAAAATAATTTCAAAAATTAAACTATATACATGAATTAAATTCATGTAATCGCATGCAAATAGAATATTTATTTAGAATATATTTTTCTAAATTACCGAAAATATAACAACCTTTTATAATAAGTAAAAAGTATTGTTTTGGAAATCTCGTCGTGACGCATTTATAAATTTAAGCGATTGAAAATATTTATTATTTGAAAAACCATGCTTCTAAAATAAAATATTTTTACAAAAATATGTACCTCGCACATATTCGTACTCGACGAGCCATACGAAAATGCGAATTCGTACGCGACATATACATACGACTAGGCGAACTTGTATGCGACGTGCAGATACGAAGCACAAAATAAATAAAAAATAAAAAATTATAGTAGAAATTTAGGGGGTTTATACTTGGTGGAGGGAGCTGGATCCTACCCCCTTGCAAGAGCATATCGAAGATAGGTTTGACATGACTATCTTCAAATGAGTAATTCACCTTGCGCCACGGACCTTTCGCCTATTTTTGTTCGGGCTTCTGAGTCGCATCAACGACCATGTCCTGTTTGCCCTTATTGTCCCGGTTGGAGGAGGCGCCACTGTTGTTGTTGCTGGAGGTGGAACCAGGACGTCGACCCTTATCCTTTCCGTCTGTGATGTGTAATCCCAACTGGCGAGCCTTCTTCAATTTTGCCTCTACATTAGTAGCACTTATGATGAAGGTCGTCCAATCCCTAAACTGATCGTCACCCATCTAGAGGCTAATTGCGGGGAGCAACTTCTTTTGGCAGATTTTAATCAAGGAGCTCTCGGGATTGCCTTAGGGCAATCTCATTGCGGTTTGGCAGAACCGTTCGATATAGTTCCATGTTAGCTCCCTCTCTCCCTGAACGACGTCCATGAGAGATAACATCGTTACATCATGCCCCACTTCATAGAATCTTTCCAGGAACATGTGCTTGAAGCCGTCAAAAGAATGGATGCAGTTGTCGAAAAGGTTGCGGTACCAGTCGAACGCGATCCCCTCCAATGCTTCGATGAATAATCGCGTGAGGATGGCGTCACTATGCGGCAAGTGGTTAGTTGTGACCTCAAAGTAAGTCTTGTACCGACTAGCAGAGGTCTTCCCGTCATAAGAATCGATATGGGACGGCTTGTACCGTGGTGGAAAAGGCACATCTCTCCATGCAACGGGATATGGCTGTCGTATTCTGAGATCCCGAGAGGAGTCTCGGGCATTGAATATTGCTCGAAGCTCCTGGACTTCCCTCCTTGCCTCCTTGGCTTCATCTGTCGCTGAAGGAATGGATGCTCCTAACAGATCATCACCCAAAGGAGGGGCGGTCATGTTAGAGTCCGCATTGACAGCGGGTCCCAAGCTTGTTTGTCCGGGCATCCTTGCCGGTTGGGTTGGCAAGGAAGCTTTGATTTCGTCCACGGACTTGACCAAGGACAGGAGTATGGCTTCAAGTACTTCTAGACGTTGCCGATCAGAAGGTGCTTCATGATCATCGTCATCCATAAAGACTGTCCTCACGTGGGTAGAGGTAGAAGGGATTGTAGTAGAGGTATTCTCTGTACTGCACCCTTGTACAAAGTAATCGTCGGGGAATGTCGGAATATCATCTTCCTCAGACTCGGAAGGGGTGCTACCCTCTGGGCAGGAAGCCGCATCGTCTTGGTGAGGGGGTGGCCCTCAGGGAAGTCAAAGTCTGTTGCGCAGTTCTGGGGGGCCTCTACCTCATGTATGTGCTCTTGGTACACCGGGTTATCGCATATATTGAGGGGACTGCTACCCCCAGCTTCATCTACTATCAAGGAGGCCGAAGGTGCACCCCCGGCTGCTGGAAGCTTCTTTTTGGATCGAGTGCCTAAATAGACACCTCCTGTGGTTGTCGATGGGAACCCTGCAGATGAGGGTCTCCTTGCAATACTGGCCGAGTTGCCGGGCTAGAAGAGCCTGTCTTCTTTCCTCCCTTGCTAGGAGGAACCTTTTGAGTTGAATTACAGGAGACAAAAGGAAACTCCTCGACCCCCAGAATTTGTACCTATTTTTTTAGTTGTTGTCAGACAGGTGCTGGTTGCTGCAGTCATTGAAAAACTGACTACCGACCTTCAGGTGCTGCTGATTTGTCGCAGCAGCAGTTGATAATGACTTGGGTGCAACAACGTCCCGAGAGGGACTCATTGCATGCCAACGCTGCCACCATGCGTTTGTGAGTAATCACCTCACGCAAGTTGGTAGCAAGCTGATCTACCTTTGCACCAAACTTGTGGACTCGAGTATCCCAAGCGCATGGGTACTTAGGTATCATGTTTGCTCCCTGATCCGTGGCTAGTAAAAGCACTTGCTCTGGATCGTTAGAGAGAGACTTTAAAGATCCACCCTGTCCGTTAGTCCTGGGGGATTGGACGCGGGTGGTTCTGTACAACTTTCCATCAAGAGCCCGTGTAATAGTCAACGGAGCCTGCTGACAATCAGCAACTTGGACAGTTGACTGGGCTTGTTGGGCCCGTACTGCCCTAGACTTCTTTGACTTAACACCCAAAGGCGCATAGTAGAAAGAGTCCAGATTAATACATCCTACATTCTCAATGGGCCGCATGGCATCGGGCCCGCATGAGAGACAGTTGAACACGGAGCTCCTGATAGGGCCGCATGAAACATCCTGTCTGAGGCCAGGTTTGGCTGCCACATGGGCTATCTTCTTGCGGCCAGAGCTGGCTGTCCCATGGGCTATATTCTTGCGGCCAGAGCTAGCTGCCGTATAGGCCATCTTTCTACGGCCAGAGTTGGCTGCTATATGGGCCATCTTCCTGCGGCCAGAGTTGGCTGCCCCATGGACAGATTGCCCATCTCTCTTATGCAGCTTCTTCTTTGTCCGCATGGATTTCCCTTGTGCCTCCAAAAACTCAGCATCGTAGTATTTTCCTCTGCTAGATTTAGGGACAGTGGGGTCCTCTGCGGTCGGAAGCAAAGCCGCAGGAGAGCTTTGGTCACCATCTTGGGCTGCAGAAGGAGCTTCTTCGAAAACTTGGTCGGGGGCAACAGTTCTGTGCACCGATGTCCTGCGAGTTCTCTTTGGGTTGGCTCGCTTCTGAGACGGGCAGGCGCTTCTTTCAGAAAGCATTTCTTCGAAGGCTTGTTGGTCAAAACGAACCACAAGCATTTGCTGCGTAGAGCCGAGGTTGGACGCATCAGATTGCATCACCAGCTTCTCATTAGAGGAGAAGGACATCCCCAGCAGAGTCGCCATCGTGTTTGCCATTAAAAAAATCAAAGACAGGTATTACGGAAATACTGAAATTGATTGCAAACTCGCTTGTAGAAAGAAAAGCCTAGAAAGAAATCTTAGGAAACAATCTAAGTACAATTGTTTAGTTTTGATTCTGGGGGGTGATGGTAGAGGCTCAGAAAAGTGTTATCAAATCTGCCTTACTCCTTGGACTATCTGACGCAGTCCTTAGCTCTTGAAGAAATTGCTTTTCGAAGGTTGCCAGCCTCTTGCAGGGGTCTGGTACCCTGCTATTTATAATGGTTTGTATGTCGAGCCGCATAGATGGCCTGTGGCCACGTGGCTAATTAGCACGTGAAGACCTGCTTTTTGGCCGCCATCTATCGATTTGTTAGGATTTTGTTGCAGCAAATCTGGGTAGTTAAGACCTGGTCAGCCTGCTACGTATCCTGTCGCAGGAATCATTTTGAGCCGTATGAGTCTCTTAGTTTTCGACCATGTGGGGCCGCATGAGACTCATGCGACTTAAGTCACAAACTTCCTTAGCCCATATATAGATTAAGGATTTAAGCCGCATAGATTCTTTGATTCTGTATTTTGGCCGCATAAAGCTCATGCAGCTTGGGTCACAGTCACCCTTGGCCGCATAAAGTTCGAAGACTTTGGGGCCGCATATGTTTGAGCTTCATAACGTTCATGCAGCTTAGGTGACACTCCATCTGGCCGCATGAAACCGTATGAACCCTGCTTTTGGTGACGTCTCACGTCTTATCTTTTTGTCAAAGTGTCAGAGCTGTCATTTTTATCAATTTTGACAGAACTTGTCAGCTTTAACAGACGATCTGATCCTCTTGGCCGCATATATTTCTTCTGCAGCTGGTTGTTGACGGGCCGTATAAGGCATTAAATCTGTCATGCGGCTTTCCTTTATGTGGACCTGTTTGGCCCAAAGTACACATGAGGCAAATTATGAGGTAACACTTGCTCGGCGGCTAAATGCCTCAAAAGAATAATTTAAAAAAGAGTGGAAGAGCAAAATAAAACCCAGTCGTTGCCAGGGTTGCGCCTAGTATTCTCCATCTGGCTGGAAGGTTGAAAGATCCTCGGGTCCTACTCAAAATCTGGCTATACAAAACCAGCTGGATCAGCCCAGAAAGAGCAAGTGCCACAAGGGAGGCTTCACTTAAGAACTAAAACCAGCATATTAGCACATGAGATATGAAGGATAATAAAAGACATGAGTTAGAGAAAAACAAAATGATAAACGATAAGACGACTAATGGACCATTCCAGTAGCCAAGTTATAACCCGTAAACCAAACAAGGACTGGGGTTGTAACCCTTCACCTGAATAGAGCTTAGTCTCCAGCCAATTATCGAGAAGAGTAAAGCATGAACAAGCATGTGCTGAAATAATCATAGACTGGCATTGCTTAGACAAGACTAGACTGGACTACATCCATCAATCACGGCCAAACAAAGAGTACGGCTTGATACTTTAACTAGCTAGGGTTATCACAAGCCTAGTTACTAGCAAGATGCAATAAGATGTTCCAGCAGTCACAGGCCCTGCAGCTATCCAGGTTATCCAGGAAAGGTTGATTACCAAAGTTATCCATAATTATTAGATGGCTTAGAGTGCAACACATAACAGTGTGCCTTGTACTTGTTTCATGAGTGTGTCCCACATGACAGTGGATTGGAAATGTGCCCTACTCGACGGCAGGCTACAAGTCCATCAGGTGTGGTCGGGATAACGAGATTGCCTGTAACTGGGGAAATCTTCCTTAAAATGAACTATTTGGTCAATCTAGTCATTAAACTTAGTCCGATTCAGTATGAATCCATGACCGTGGTAACCAGGGACTCATATCCTAGACATGATGCAAGACGAGACTAGACTAGTAGCTTGTACAAACAAGTTTCAAGCAAGCACCCACGGTGTCAAGACGAGAATTTACTTAGCGAGTCGAGGTAGCCGTCGCAACGGCTTTTAAGGTTATATGTCATATTTACTTGTCAAGAGTGCGCCATAACGGGCCACTATCATGTACTGGCCTGTCATGTTCTTGTCTGGAGTGCGCCACGATGGGCCACTGTCATGTTATTACCACATTCATGTTCACGTGTCATGCCGTGTTCACATATCATGTCGTATAAATAATATTATGTCAATATTTCTTATCAAGGGTGCGCTACAACCTCCACCATCAAGTGCTATCATTCCATTAATATGTCATGCTCACATCGTGTTCATGTCGAGTTCATATCGAAAAGGCGTAAGGATATAAAATGGGTGCAAAAATAAAAAAAAGGGAACCTGGGGACATCATGCGCCCAAGGGGGTACAGGCGCCCACACATGGGTCCTAGGGCTATGCGCCCAAAGGGAAAGGGCAAGTCAGAATGCACTACAAGTCTCATGGTCATATGCGCCTAAGTCAGGGAGCCATGCGCCCACTATTGCCACAACATGGGTCTAGGAATGATGCAAGCCCAAGGTGAGCTATGCGCACAAGAGGGAGAAGTCTATGCGCCCAAACAAGCATGAAAATGCCTTGAAGGATTACAAGTTAGGGGCTCAAGCACCATCCAGTATAGGTCATGCGCCCACATGAAGGTCATGCGCCCAAGCTGGGGATGGCCAAGGTAACATGCACTTAAGCATGGGGGTGGTCAGGGCAGCATGCGCCCATGGTGGCATGCGCCCAAGAGAAAGGGAGTTTGGGATACATGCGCCCAAGAGGAGGCATGCGCCCAGGGGGTTATGCGCCCAGTACCCATGCGCCCACACAAATCATGGGCGCATAGTTATGCTCCAACACTGTGGAAGGCAAGAAGCTTGGGCGCATATATAGGGCTATGTGCCCAAGGCTAAAGTCCCTATGGGCGCATAAAATGCCATGCGTCCACACTGTTCTTCTTCTCCAAAATTTCGAGTAGAAGGCCATGGAACCCATGAATTTCAAACTCCCATAACTTGGTCAAAACACAATAAAATCTAACTTTTCAAAAGTCTAAGTTGTGTAAAATCAAATTCTCTACCACATGGAACTCTTAGTTTTCGAAAGCAAGATGGGTTGATAGATCAAAACCCAAGAAAGCCCCAAAATGGTGTAAAGTTAGATCTACACAAATATATACGTAAAAATGCAAAATGACAAGAACTAAAGTAGCTTAGAATGTTGCATAGAAGAGATTAGAACAATAAAATGGAGGGTTCCTTCATGAAGTAAGTTGCACTTGCCTAAGCTTGGTGGGTGGAGGAATTAATGAAAGGGGAGGAAGAAGAAGAAGAAGTAATGGAGGAGAGAGAGTGGGTTGGTCGGCTTTAAATGGGGGGGGGGGAGGGAATTTAACATGTTGAACCAAAAGAAAAATAAACCAAAGCAAACCAACCAAGTCAAACCATGATATGCCATGATGAACCTAAGCAAGATTAAACGAAAATTAGCTAGCAAGGCAGGAGAAGTAAAAAAATGTGTCAGGATTCCGTACACGTATACTGGAAATATGTATAACAGAAAATGGGGGTGACAACTCTATCCACCTTAAAAGAATTCCATCCTTGGAATTTTAATCAAGAGGCTAGAGTGTCGGGATAAGCTATACTAATCACGAGCAATATATGACTAAGCAATCAATCATACAATCATTCATGCAAGCGAGGAATTAAAGCATAAGGCAAAAGAAAGATATTATATCTTATGAGTCAAATAGGTCGGGATATCGCGATCAAATATCATCCTCACGCTCCCACGTTAACTCACCCAAAGAGTGATGACCCCAGGCAACACGAACTAAACTGATAGTCTTATTTTTGAGTATCTTCTCTCTTTGGTCCAATATGGACACGGGTCTCTCCTCATACGAAATATTGGTACCAACAACCAATTCCGAATGATCAAGGATATGACTCGGGTCCGGGATATACCGTCGTAATTGGGATACATGGAACACGTCATGCACCTCATGTAACGACGACGAAAGAGTGAGACGATAGGATACATCTCCTACTCCCTCAAGGATATCAAACGACCCTATATACCTAGGACTAAGCTTTCTCCGTATGCCAAAATGAATGACGCTATGGGTAAGCGAGATCCTAAGGAATACGTGGTCGCCGACAGAAAACTCAAGGGGATGCTACTGAGAATCAGTCCAATGACGATGACGATCTTGTGCAACTCGAAGATGATCTCTGACTCGTCTGACCACCTCAATAGTCTGCGAAATCATTTCGAGTCCAAGCATCTGCCTCTCGCCTACATCATCCCAGGCTAAAGAAGATCTGCTCTTCCTGCCATACAATGCCTTAAAAGGTGCCATCGGAATACTGGCCTGGAAACTATTATTGTACGAGAACTCCACTAGGTGCAAGTGATCTTCCCACGAACCACTGAAGTCAAGTGTATATGATCTTAATATATCTTCAAGAGTTTGAATTGTGCGTTCGGACTGACCATCTGTCTGCGGATGATAGGCTGAATTAAGCTTGAGACGAGTCCCCAAACTCTCTTGCAGACTCCGCCAAAAGTGAGATGTATATCTTGAGTCCCTGTTTGATATGATACTAACTGGCACTCCATGCAATCTGACTATCTGCCTGAGGTACATCTCTGCTAGCTGATCCGTTGACTGACCAATTCTGAAAAGAAGAAAATGAGCTACCTTCGTAAGACGATCAACTATAACCCAAATAGCATATCTACCAGCTGGGGATTTAGGTAACCCAGTTACAAAATCTATGGTAATGTGCTCCCATTTCCATTCTGGGATCGGTAAAGGTTGAAGAAGTCCAGCTGGTCTCTGATGTTCACCTTTAACTTGTTGGCAAACTAAACAACGAGAGACATACCGGGCTATCTCCCTCTTCATGCCATTCCACCAAAAATGCTGACGGATATCACGATACATCTTCGTACCACCAGAGTGAATCAAATACTACAAACTATGAGCCTCTGCCATGATCTCCTATCTGATATCACCACTGGGTAAACAAAGACGTCTTCTATGTCTAAGTGTACCATCCTCATGAATACATAACTCGGCTCTCCGTCCTGCTGCATATTCTGCCCTAAGCCGCTGAAGCTTAGAATTTGCTGACTGAGCTAACTTAATCCTCTCAACTATGCTGGACTGAACTTGCATGCTGGCCATCAATGCCACATTCGTAGGAAGAACAACTTTAATACCCATCTTCTGAAGATCTACTAACAAATCTGGCTGTGCTGTTAGAAAATAAACTCCAGCTCTTCTGTTCAATACATCTGCAACAACGTTGGCCTTCCCAGGATGATACTGCATGTTGATGTCGTAATCTACAAGTAGCTCTAGCCATCTCCTCTAAGCATGTTGAGATCCTTCTGAGTAAACACATACTTAATACTCTTGTGGTCAGTGAAAATCTCTACCTGATCTTCATACAGGTAATGCCTCCACAGCTTTAATGCAAAAACTATTGCTGCTAACTCTAGGTCATGGGTTGGGTAATTCCTCTCATGATCACGAAGTTGTCATGATGCATAAGCTGCAACCTTCCCATGCCAAGACACATCCTAATCCCTTGCCGGATGCGTCGCAATAAACTAAAAATCCTCCAGTCCCATCTGAAAGCATGAGAATGGGTGCCGTCATCAATCCTTGCTTCAACTTCTCAAATGAACTCTGACACACTGTTGTCCAAGCAAACTGCACATCCTTGCGGGTCAACTGAGTCATGGGTGCTGAAATCCTGGCAAAGTCTGATATAAACTGCCGGTAATAGCCGGCCAATCCAAGAAAACTTCGAACTTCTGCGACGGTGCTAGGAACTGGCCATGTCTCTATAGCCATAATCTTCTGAGGGTCTACTTCTACTCCACCTCTGGTGATGATATGCCCTAGGTACGAAATACGATCAAGCTAGAACTTGTATTTACTGAACTTCGCGTACAACTGGTGCTTTCTGAGAATCTGAAGGACTATACGGAGATGCTGCTCATGCTCCACTTCACTCTTGCTATAAACCAAGATATCGTCTATGAATACTATCACAAACTGATCCAAATAGGGCATGAAGATACGATTCATGAGGTCCATGAATACGGCTGGCGCATTGGTCGCTCCAAATGGCATAACAAGGAACTCCCAATGTCCATATCTTGATCTAAACGCTGTCTTCGAGATATCTCACTCTCTAAATCAGATCTGATGGCACCCTGATCGCTAGTCAATCTTCGAGAATACTGCCGCTCCTCTGAGCTGATCAAACAAATCATCTATCCTTGGTAGAGGGTATATGTTCTTAATTGTTACAAAGTTCAAGGTACGATAATCAACACATATTTTGGACGTACCATCCTTCTTCTTTACTAGGAGCATCGGGGCTCCCCAAGGCGATCCACTAGCATGAATGAATCCTTTAGTTCTAAGTTCTTCAATCATCTTATACAAGATCTCCAATTCTGAGGGTGCCATTCTGTAGACTCTCTCTGATACTGGTGCCGTCCCAGGAATCAAGTCGATTGTGAACTCTATCTCTCTCTCTGGCGGCATACCTGGAAGATCTTCGGGAAGCACATCAGGAAACTCTTCAACTACTATGGGAAACTGAACTGCTGCTACAACTGCCATCCGCATGACTGGGGAAGAAGGTTCTACTTCGCCCCTGAAAAATAAAAATTCTGTCTCGCCAGGAATACCAAAAATAATCCTGCCAAGATGGCAGTCTATTCGCGCATACTGATCCTTCAGCCAATCCATTCCTAAGATCACATCATAATCGGCCATCGAAAACTCTATCAACCTAGCGGGGAACTCTCTACCGCTAAGAACGATTCTACACGAGGAAAAGACTCTATCTACTCCCACAAGACCATTACCAGTAAGTATATTGACCCTCACTGATAATGACTCGAGCTCCAGTCCTATCCGTGTTGTGAATCGTACAGACATGAATGAATGCGATGCTCCCGAATCAAATAATACTGATACAGGAAAAGAGTTGACGAGAATGGTACCTGCCACCACCTCATCTGATGCCAATTCCTTCTCCACGGTCAAAGCCATCGCTTGACCTTGTCCTCTTGGTGCTGGTCCTCTCTGCTGGAAATCTCTCTACCTATTCTGGTTCTGAGCTTGGGCCTGGGCATACTGCTGCGGCCTTTGCCGGAAAGCTTAGGCCTGAGGCGGCAAGGGCCTCGGGAACTGGTGTTGCTGCTGAACTGGAGCTGGTCCCCTAACCGATGGACTGGTTAGGGTTCATGATGAATTGGCCCTGTACGGACAGGACCCTATCATGCGATCCGATACCCCACAAGCCAAGCACAATCTCTGTACTCTGCGACACTCTGAAACAACGTGACCGGGCTTTCCACAATGAGAGCACTCCATTGCGGAAGACTGCTTCTGCTTCTGCTTCTTCTATTGAGGGTACGTCAGGGTTGAATGGTGAACCGACATAACTGAGGCTGCCCGCCTCGGAGTTCCTATATTCAAAGCCTTAGCTGTTGGGGCTAGAATTGATGAATGCGACATTTGCCCATAGGACCTCTTCCGACCTCCGGTTCGGTCCACTATCCTCTGAGAAGTATACTCATGCCTCTTCGCTGCTCGCAAGACGACATCAAATGTCTGGTGCTTGAACTGCTCCATAGATAGAATAATCTCTAGGTGGAGTCCCCGCTGGAACTGCTGGACTCGGTCCAATTCGATCGCCACCAAGGTGGGAGCAAATCGACTTAGTCTTGAAAACTCGGCCGTATAACCATCGACCGTCCAGTTCACCTGCCTCAAATTGGTGAACCCCGTCTGTAGGTCGTACCGAGCTATATCATCGAAGTAATTGATCTGAAACTTGTCACTGAATACCACCCATGGGACAGGCGTTGCCAATCCAACTACTAACATCGCCCACCAGGTGCGAGCTAAGTCTAATAACTGCAGGCACACAATGGAAACCTTTTCTCCTTCGGGAATCCTAGCTGCCTCTAGGATAACTTCTATGTCCTGAAGCCAAGCATCAGCAGTGATAGCATCTTCACTGCCATCAAAGAAAGAAGGGTTCAAGCGCTTGAAGCTGTTGGCCGCATTGTTCCTTTGGTAACCAACTCTACCCAAAGCATCTTGTACTGTCTGGTGCAGGGCATCGCCCCGACGATCTTGAGATGCAGGCAATTCCCTGATGAGTCCCACCAGGGTTCCATAGTCGGGCTCTACAGGCTGGACGGACTGAACTAGTGGCTCTTGACCCCCGGTAGGCATGACTCTGGAGGCTACCCTGAATGCTGGGCTTGGTCTCAGGTTGCTGCTGGTTCACTGGAGGTGCTCCACCTTGCCGATCTGTAGGACCAAAAACAATGCTGCTGAAGAAACAACATGGAAAACAATAAGAAAGGACCATGATAGATCAAGGATATAAGCATGTGATCAGATCAAGATTTCGGAAAGATTAGAAGACACGAGTAGAGATCAAGGGCGAGTGCTGATTGAGACATCTATTCAGTGAAACCCTCACATATCTTGATTTACAAGGCCTGTATGGGCCACCACTTAGACCGTGTCACGCCCCAGAAACAGAATACTAGAGAGCAGGGGACAGACACAACCAGCTACGTACATTGAAGTGTAACCCACCTTGATGTACAGTCACGACTGTCTAGATACATGAGGGTTTTACTATATGCCAATAGTCTCTTATGGTCAATAACAAGTCTAGTGTCTCAATCTCAAGCAAGCAAGTAAGTGTAATAAGATGGTAGATCATCAGACATACAAAGTAAGGCATCCCATACATTATATATTCAGATGATCATGAAGCTAGTCATACAAAATACGAAGACTAGCAAGAGTTTAAGTCATACATGATCAACCCTAGGATTTGTCAATCATGTTACAGTCCTTAGGCAGACAGAAATGTAAAATTAATACGAGCTAACACTTTCTCAGTGGTTAAATGCCTCAAAAGAATAATTTACAATGGAGTGGGAGAGCAAAATAAAAACCACTCATTGTCAGGGTTGAGGCTAGTGTTCACCATCTGGCTGAAAGGTTGGGAGATCCTCGGGTCCTACTCCAAAATTTGGCCATACAAAACCAGCTGGGTTAGACCCCAGAAAGAGCATGTGCTACAAAGGAGGCTTTACTTAAGAACTAAAACCAGCATATTAGCGCATGAGACATAAAGGATAATAAAAGACATGAGTTAGAGAAAAACAAGGTGATAAACGATAAGACGACTAAGGGACCATTTCGGTAGCCAAGTTACTACCCATAAACCAAACAAGGACCGGATTGTAACCCTTCACCTGAACAGAGCTTAGTCTCCAACCAATTATCGACAAGAGTAAAGCATGAACAAGCATGTGCTGAAATAATCATAGACTGGCATTGCTTAGACAAGACTAGACTGGACTACATCCATCAATCACGGCCAAACAAAGAGTATGGCTTGATACTTTAACTAGCTAGGGTTATCACAAGCCTAGTTACTAGCAAGATGCAATGAGATATTCTAGCAGTCACAGGCCCTGCAGCTATCCAGGTTATCCAGGCAAGGTTGATTACCAAAGTTATCCAAAATTATTAGATGGCTTAGAGTACAACACATAACAGTGTGCCTTGTACTTGTTTCATGAGTGTGCCTCACATGACAGTGGACTAGAAATATGCCCTACTCGATGGCAGGCTACAAGTCCATCAGGTGTGGTCGGGATAACAGGATCGCCTGTAACTGGGGAAATCTCCCTTAGAATGAACTATTTGATCAATCTAGTCATTAACCTTAGTCAGATTCAGTATGAATCTCTGACCATGGTAACCAGGGACATATGTCCTAGACATGATGTAAGACGAGGCTAGACTAGTAGCTTGTGTAAACAATTTTCAAGCAAGCACCCATGGTGTCAAGACGAGAATTTACTTAGCGAGTCGAGGTAGCCGTCGCAATAATGTTCAAGATTACATGTCATATTTACTTGTCAAGAGTGTGCCACAATGGGCCACTATCATGTACTGGCCTATCATGTTCTTGTCTGGAGTGCGCCACGATGGGCCACTGGCATGTTATTACCACGTTCATGTTCATGTATCATGCCGTGTTCATATATCATGTCGTGTATCGATTATCATATCAATATTTCATGTCAAGGGTGCGCCACAACGGCCACCATCAAGTGCTATCATGCCATTAATATGTCATGCTCACATCGTGTTCATGTCGAGTTCATATTGAAAAGGCGTAAGGATAAATGGGTGACACACTAAATAATATTTCGTATCAGCGTGTGTGTGTCGTGTCAGCGTGTCGTGTCAGTGTCGTATCAGCATATCGTATCAGCATGTGTGCGTATCATGTCAGCGTGTGTGTGTCGTGTCAGCATGTGTGTGTGTCGTGTCTATGTCAGCACGTCAGAAGGAGGAAGCTAGGGTTAGTGTATACCTGCATTGGTCGGAGTAGGGTTGGGGTCGCCGGGGATGATGCAGCGATGGAGGGGACTGGTCGGGTCGACGTCGATGAGGGGACTCGACGGTGGAGGTACGATTTTGGGAGCTTCCGGATACGAAAATATGATCCATTCAAATCTTTGGAAAGTTAATACGAAGGGCTACGATGTACTTTAACCCTAGAATTTATTAAATATGTTTAATAGGTAAAGTATTAGTTAGAAGTAGAGAACTGACTATACGATATAGGCAATTTGTGTATCCTATGAGCCTAGGTAGTATGGATATCAAGTGAGTGTAGGTATCATAGTGTGAGACTCATCTCACAGTATCGGTATTTATATACGGATACGTACTTTTATACTATATTTCATATTCTCTTAGTTTTCAGAATGTTTTAAAATTTTCCAACTTTTAGATTTTCTCCTTGATCGGCATACTGCCAATATACCAGTTTATACCGACGGCATGCCTGTCACTTCCATTTTTGTTATACGTATTTTCAGCGTACGTATACGAATTCTGACATTTGTCAGGTGACCCGTGTTTTGACTTGTGTTTCTTAGCCTTGACTTGGTTTAATCTTAACTTGATTTAGTTTGGTTTGGTTCAACGTGGCTTGGGCTTGGTTTGGTTTAGTGTGGTTTGAGATGAAAGGGTTTTGGATAAAACCCAACTCCTTGAAGAACATGTGGCAACTCTAGAGGGGGGTGAATAGAGTTTATATAGAAAATAACCAATTAAAAATTAACTCTTTCACGAACAATAAATAATCAGAGTAAAATGCGGAAAGTAAATGAAGAGCAAGAAAGCATACGCAAACACGGCGATTTTAACCTGGTTTCCCTCGTGGAGGACTAGTCCAGGCCTGAGAACTCTAGCTCAGGATTAAATCTACTATTTGTGAAATAGTAGTTTATAACCCGTGCCTTTTCTTCAGAAGAGCACGTCAACTTCTTACAGAGGATCGCAGTGGCGATTTGCTTGGAATTGTCCAAGCGACTTCTTCAACTCTTGCACAAGAATCCTAACTGAGAGATGCTGAGCACTCGAGACTTAGGAAGCTTGTGGCTAGTAGATGGGAAGGGTATGGCTTTTCTGAGCTTTAAGAGAGAAGAGAAGAGAAGAGAAGAAGGGATAATTTGAAATGAGAGAATTCATGCCCTATTTATAGTATTTTTATAGGCAGAATTCGGCCAGAATTCGGGTAGAAAAATTCAAATATTTGGCCGTTGGACAACTAGCAACCAGCTAACCCTAAAATTAGGGTTCCTGATTTCTAGGGGACAGAGTTCGGCCCGAACTCTGTGTGGAGGCAGAGTTCGGCCCGAACTCTGTCTCCAGAGCACAGAGTGGTTCTAAGGGGACCATTGGGCAATTTCTGGTTTAGTGGAGCTTGGGATTATTGGGTAGGCTATAGTCTAAGTTTCAAGAGCTCAGCATGACTCAGATTACATTAGTCTAGACTCAAAGAAAGTGTAAAATACAAACTCGAATTCAACTGAGAAGCGGAGGCTGAGCTGTCATCTATCTTGAGCTTAATGCAGACGTCGTGTGTCGTATTGAATTATTACAAATATTATTTAGTCAATGTTGTCAATATTTGGTTGACTGTGACTTTGTGTCAACAATCTCCCCCATATTGATAATTGGCAAAATAATATATGTATATTCAACATTCATACCTGGACACAGTTGATTATAGCAACATAGCTCCCCCATAATCGATGCCGAGCTAGAAATAATAGCTCCCCCGTAATCAGTGAACGGTGCTGAGCTAGAAGCAATAGCTCCCCCGTAAATAATGCATTGAACCTGTTGGCCTCCCCCGTAAATAATGCATTGAACCTGTTGGCCTGATAAATAATATCTCCAAAAAGCACAAACAAGCACAGATATACGAAAGAAACAAATATAACCAGAATATACATAGTTCTCCCCCTTTTAGCATTTAGCAATATAGACTGCAGATGAAGGAATAGCATAGAAACTGCAGTATAGACAATTAATAGTGATGCAACCACACCAAGCAGAGAAGAAACAGTATATGAATAATCAAAATGAGTCACTAGCATAAAATATAAGACTACGATAAGCATGAAATGTCATCACACAGAACCACACAACCAGAGTTTTAGAACATCTAAGTACATAAATCCAAAAACAAACTAAATAACTAGAAATCAAAAAGCATCAACTAAGATCATCATCAGTAGTAGCAGCAGATAGTAGCCAATCTCTATCACGGAGCACGAGAAGGCCCAGCAGAGTCTGAGTGATCAGTGAATGAACGGCTGGGGTCCACAATAGCAGCATCCGGATCAAGGTAACGCATGACCCAGGGGTCGTCAATGCGATAACCAGCGCGACTAGGATCCCGCTCCATGGGAATGGGTATAGAGGGGTGACGAGACATAGAATACCGGATATCGTGCAGCGAGTTGCTGAGGGCACTCATCTGCAGGGTAGTCCAATAGTCCATCTGAGTCCAGCGATCGTCCTCCAATGCGAAACGATCTCTCAGCATGGTCTGGATGGAGTCAAGAGTGGCAGGAGGAGGTGGCGCATCCTATCCAAGTGGAGGGGCATCGGGCTCCTCATCATCAGAATGCTCAGAAGGCTCAGGAGAAGCAACGACTGCCTGAAGACGTCGTGCCTTGGAAAGGAATGCAGGAGCAGGCAAGAAAGGACAAGCAAGAAGAGGTATATGGAATACACGAAATACCATAGGAAGATATAAGGCGTAAACCAAGGCTCGTGGTTTCTTCCTACAGTTAATCATCCAGTCCATCATGGTTCGTGGAAGATTGAAAGAAACACCAAAGTGGAGATGATATAAAGCTGAGATCTCAAAATATGTAACTTCATCGGTAGAACCTACCTTGGGTAAAATGGAATTGAAAACAATCCGATGAAGGTCATAGAAGTAAGGATTTAGATATTTAGCCATAAGCTTGCGAGGACGAGTGTACGGAGTACATAAATCGTCCTTGAAGCTCTCAAGGGAAATCCCGTCGGAAAAACGGAACGACCGAGCATCAACAAGCTTTTTCCAAGAATTGGGCTCTTGAAGATCAAGATAGTCGGCTAAGTCAAAATAATCAAAGGAGATATCGATACCCGCAATACGTGAATAGATGTGAGTATCATCAAAAGTCAAGTTGCAGTAAAACATCTGTATGGCACTGCGATAAATGACCGAAGTAGAAGTAACAAGTTCGTCAAGATATAGGTCATGAAAGAGTGTATCATAATGAGAGAAAAATGAGAAGTCAATAGGGTGTCCCGCAAACACCGAACGTGTCCGAAAATCACTAAACCATGCATTGGACGCGTCTAGTGATATAAACAGTCGGTCATCGTAGGTGTTTGGATCACGTGGACGAGAAGGGTTGAACAAAGGATGAGGTGGTTGACTTTGTTCAAAGGGTTGCTTAACGGGAGGAGGAGCATTCGATGAGGAAGCACCCTCGAGCCGAATTCTCTTTCCACGGTTAAACAAGCGAGGAGCCATTTGATAATAAATAGAGAACTTGAAATAGAAAGGAAGAAGGAGTTATACCTCAAATCAACAATGAACAGTGAAAAAGAATGAAGAAATAGCCCTTCTCCTTGATTTTGATGAGCAATAGAGTACTTTTAAAAGAAAACTAGGGTTAGGGTTTGTGAAAATATGTTTGGAGAGGTGAAGGTGGTGGTAAGAATGAAGGAGAGAGATGAAATCCCGAAAATAAAGAGAGGGTTTTCTTTGGTCGGAGGAAATCTGGACCGTACGATCTAAAATAATCAAACGGCTGAGGCTGTCCCCGACGCTGGAACAATTAGACCGAACTCGGCCCGAACTCTGTTAGGGGCAGAGTTCGGCCCGAGTTCTGGATCAGTATTCCAGAACAGAAAAATGGGCTAGAAGATAGAAAAAATGGTTAAGTGTTGAAAATGAGTTAAAAATGAGGATAAAAGCTTGATGAAATCAATCAAATAGATAGAGATGTATACTAATATCAGAATGAACTTAGAAAATATCAAGTAGGCAATAATAAATCAAAGCGAACCATATAATAAACAGGGAAATATATTATAATTCAATAGTTTGAATTTGCCATGGGTTAGCTGCAGGGGCCGGATCCCAGCTAGCGGTAGTCCTGAGGACTAGTGCACCGTGTCGCTTAGGCTTTTATGCCTTGTTGTCAGAAGGGCCCTTTCGGCTTGTACCCATAGCAAGTTCATCGTAAGAAAATCATAATATAATCGATATTTACGCAGGTGAGTTTAAATTTATGACAGCTTCATCTAAAATTCCAAGTTTACGACAAAGGAAATTGAAGCGCTCTTCGGATAATGGCTTAGTAAAGAAATCTGCTAGCTGATGATCAGTGTCAATAAACTCTAAGTTAATCGTGCCATTTTGCTGATGATCACGCAAAAAGTGGTGTCTAATTTCAATATGTTTTGTGCGTGAGTGACAAATAGGGTTCTTAGTCAAGTTAATAGCACTAGTATTGTCACAGAATATAGGAATGTGCATAAAAGATAGATTATAGTCTTCAAGGGTTTGCTTCATCCACAGAATTTGTGCACAACAACGCCCAGCTGCGATGTATTCAGCTTCTATTGTGGATAGTACAACAGAATTCTGTTTCTTGCTAAACCAAGAGACTAAAGCCTTTCCTAATAAATGACACGTGCCGCTTGTACTTTTACGGTCGACCTTGCATCCAGCAAAATCAGCATCAGAGTAACCAATGAGGTCAAATGATGTTGACTTGGGATACCATAGGTCCACTGTAACCGTACCCTTAAGGTATCGAAAGATACGCTTAACAGCGGTCAAGTGTGATTCCTTAGAATTTGCTTGATATCTAGCACATAGGCAAACACTAAACATGATATCGGGGCAGCTAGCAGTTAAATAAAGTAAGCTGCCTATCATACCTCGATACTTACGTTGATCAACGGGTTTGCCGCTCTCATCTGGTTCGAGTTTGGTTGAAGTAGCCATTGGAGTGCTGATTGGTTTGACGTTGTCAAGATCGAACTTTTTCAGCATGTCCTTTGTATACTTCGACTGACAGATGAAAGTTCTATTAGCCATTTGTTTTACTTACAGACCAAGAAAGTAGTTAAGTTCTCCCATCATGCTCATCTCAAATTCTGTCTGCATACACTTGGCAAATTTTTGACAGAGGGTTTCATCAGTAGAACCAAAAATGATATCATCAACATAAATTTGAATTAATAGAATAGTGTCTTTAAAAGATTTTATAAAAAGTATAGTGTCAATTTTCCCTTTTGAAAAACCTTTCTCAAGCAAGAAACTGCTTAGCCTTTCATACCAAGCTCTGGGGGCTTGTTTAAGGCCATATAGCGCTTTCTTTAGCTTGAACACGTGGTCGGGAAATTTGTGATTTTCAAAGCCAGGGGGTTGTTTTACATAAACTTCCTCCTTAATAAAACCATTCAAGAAAGCACTTTTCACATCCATTTGAAATAATTTGAAATTTTGATAATTTACAAATGCACAAAGCATCCGAATGGATTCTAGTCAAGCAACCGGAGCATACGTCTCATCGTAGTCGATACCTTCCTCTTGGTTATATCCTTGAGCTACTAGACGAGCTTTGTTGCGTGTGACTGAACCATCTTCATTTACTTTGTTTCTAAACACCCATTTAGTACCAATTATCGAGTGATTTGCCGGTCTAGGAACTAGTTCCCACACTTGACTCCTCTCGAATTGGTTGAGTTCATCTTGTATAGCAGAAATCCAAAATTCATCATTAAAAGCTTCAGAAATGTTTTTCGGCTCAACTTGTGAAATAAAGGCAGTGCTAGCAATTGAGTCTCTTAGAGATGATCTGGTAGTTACTCCACGTGAAACTTCACCTATCACTAAATTTTCTGGATGAGAAGGCTTGAAAGAGAATTTCTTAGGCAAGCCCTCCAGAGAATTAGTTTCGGTTGAGGTATTCATTGGAGTAGAAGTTGATGGCTCAACGTCATCATCAAGAGTACTTGCTGTACTGTTATCTTCATCAAAAGTCACATTTGTTGACTCTTCCACAATTAGTAAGCGTTTATTAAAGACACTATATCCCTTACTCTTGGCAGCATAGCCAAGGAAAATACCATCGTCAGCTTTGGCATCAAATTTACCTAAGTTGTCTTTGGTGTTAAGGATAAAACATCTACATCCAAAAACTTTAAAATAAGAAACATTGGGGGTTCTCCCAAACCAAAGCTCATAGGGTGTTTTCTTCGTAATGGGACGAATAAGCACCCTATTCAAAATGTGGCATGCTGTACTGACAGCTTCTGCCCAGAAATATTTCGGAAGTGAAAATTTATTCAACATGACTCTAGCCATATCGCCGAGAGTCCTATTCTTTCGCTCCATAACACCATTTTGTTGAGGAGTTCTTGGACAAGAAAATTCATGATCAAAACCATTAGAATCACAAAATTTTTCAAAATCAGAATTTTCGAATTCGCCTCCATGGTCACTTCGGATTCGAGTGATCATGTAGCCTTTTTCGTTTTGAACTTTCTTGACAAAAATCTTAAAAACTGAAATAGCATCACTTTTGTTTGTGAGAAAGAAAACCCAAGTAAATCTCAAAAAATCATCAATAATAACAAATGCATAAAGTTTACCACCAAGGCTAGCTACTCTACTAGGACCAAATAAATCCATATGGAGTAGTTGCAGGGGTCTGGAAGTACTTACAGAGTTGATGGAATGAAATGAGGATTTGGTTGCCTTGTTCAATTCACATTCGGCACATACCGTGTCCTTTTTGAATGTGATGTCGGGCAATCCTCTCACTAGCTTCTTGGTTGATAACCTTGATATAGTATCCATATTGGCATGACCAAGACGCTGGTGCCAAAGTAATCGTTCATCTTTGTGGGCATATAAACATCTACCTGTATTGTTAGTATCTATAGAAAGATAGAAAATATAAATGTTATCCTCTTTTTTCCCTTCAAAAACAATGTCTCCCGTTGACCTATCATAGATGAGGCAATTGTTTTGTCCAAAGTTAATATCATATCCATGATCAGCAAGATGACTAATGCTGAGCAAGTTATGCTTTAACTCGATCACTAGACAGACATCCTTTATTACAAGAGAGGGAGGATGACCAATAATACCATTACCTATTATGAGCCCTTTTAAATTGTTACCGAAGGATACGTATCCTTCTCTCTTCATCGATAGTGATGCGAAAAGATTTGTGTCTCCTGTCATATGTCGCGAGCAACCACTATCGAGAATCCACTTACTCTTAGTTGAGGAGGGAAGGTCCACCTACATCAAGAGTAGATGTGACCTTTGGTACCCAATTTCTTTAGGGTCCTGAAAAGTTAGTTTTTGGAAACCATGCATATACTTTTCTATCAACTAATTTTCTAATTCTACATTGTGGTGATATGTGTCCATGTAAACCACAATAAGTACATGTAGTATTCCTATTCACAGTAGGAGCATGCTGATGATGTCTATAAACAGTGTAAAGAGCAGAATTAGCATGATCATGATGATTATGCATAGAGTGCTGTGTAGTGGCATGGTGATGTTGTCTATATGGAGCATTGTGATGTTGTCTATATGGAGCATGGTGATGTTGTCTATATGGCATGGCATGCTGATATTGTCTATGTAGCACAGCATGGTGATATGGCATGATATGGTGATCTTGTCTATATGGCATGACATGATGATCTTGTCTATATGGCATGGCATTGTGATGATTTCTATATGTAGAGTGATGTTGGTTGTGTCTTTGTGCAGCATGATGAGTATGAGAAGTATTCTTACGTGCACGTGGTTTTTGTGTTTTATGAAAGTTAGTGTATATAAAAGCATGGTTATGTGCTGCATGAGGATGACGTGGTTGGCTAGCTTGAGTGGTGTTGTGTCTATGTGATTGGGTTTGAGGTTGAGCAACCTGTTTTCCCAATTTGGTTTCTAATCTCTTAGAAACAGCTTGCAGTTCATTAACCTTAATATTTAAGCCATATATCTTAGTCATGGAAATCTTGTGTCTACTCCTTTCTTCAGCAAGCAACGTGTTGAGTGTAGTGATTTCTTGAGTTTGTGCTCAATACGTGCTTCAGCATCATGTAAGCTTATTTTAAGCTTGGATACTTCATCAGTGATATCAGTGGGTGACGTGTCTCTAATGTTATCAAGTAATAGAGAAATTCTTTGTATTTCGTCTTCAAGACTTTTGATTTTGTCCTTGGCATGTTTGTATTTACTGATAACCTTTTTGTGATCATCGAGTAAATCAGTGAAGGCATCGCCAAGTTCATCAAAAGAGAAGTCGTCTAGAGTTTCGTTAGATACCTTGTTGGAGGTTGCCATTAGGCACACATTTGCTTTATCTTGAGGAGAGTCCTTTTCTTCCTCGGAGTCAATCGCTTCACTTTTATGCCAAATACTTGTGTTGGCATATTTCTTTGATGAGGTCTTCTTGTATGGCTTTTCATAGCGGTTGCTTTTCTTCAAGAATGGACAGTCTTTTCGGACGTGTCCAGTCTTCTTGCAACCATAACAGGTTGGCTCTTCTTCATCGTCTTCTTGTGGTTCCTTCTTTCTTCTATTGAAGCGAAGGAATTTCTTGAAATTGCGAACCATGAGAGCTTGGTCTTCGTCATTCGAGTTGTCGTCTTCGGTCTCATCGTGCTCAGCCCTTCGTCGATGAGCTTTGAGAGCGATCTCCTTAGTCTTCGGAGCAGGCTCTTCGAAGTCCTTGAGGTCAAGCTCGTGAGTCATGAGCTTACCCATCAAGGTCTCCATTGACATGGTTGTGAGATCGTTCCCTTCTATGATGGCTGTCACCTTAGGGTTCCAAATTTTTGGTAGCCCCCTAAGCAGCTTGCGAATCTTCTCATGATTTGAATATTGCTTTCCAAGTGAAGACAAGGGGTTGATGATGTCGAGGAATCTTGTGAACATCTGTGTGATCGTCTCGTTTGGCTTCATCTTGAACGCCTCGTATTCTTGCGTAAGACGACTGATTTTTGATTCCTTGACTTGGGTGGTTCCTTCATGTGTCACTTCTAGAAGCTTCCATACTTCATGAGATGTGGTGCATGTGGATACCCTGTTAAACTCATTCCTGTCTATAGCACAGAATAAAGCATTAATAGCTCTCGCGTCTAGACTTGCCTGTTTCTTCTCTTTGTCAGAATATTTGTCATGGGATTTCTCAATGAGATCACCGTTGACAATTATTCTGGCGGGCTTTTTGTAGCCGTCAGTGACGACTGTCCACAGGTCGAAGTCTAGAGACTTGAGATAAAAACTCATCCTTGTTTTCCAATACGTGTAGTTAGTTCCATCAAATAGGGGAGGCCTATGAGTGGACTGTCCTTCACCGTGATTGGAAATCAAGGATTGTGTGGTTGCCATGGATCAGCTCTAGGATGTAAATCCTTGTAAAGAGAACAGAGCTCTGATACCAATTGAAGAACAGGTGGCAACTCTAGAGGGGGGTGAATAGAGTTTATATAGAAAATAACCAATTAAAAATTAACTCTTTCACGAACAATAAATAATCAGAGTAAAATGCAAAAATAAATGAAGAGCAAGAAAGCATATGCAAACACAGCGATTTTAACCTGGTTTCCCTCGTGGAGGACTAGTCCAGGCCTGAGAACTCTAGCTCAGGATTAAATCCACTATTTGTGAAATAGTAGTTTACAACTCGTGCCTTTTCTTCAGAAGAGCACGTCAACTTCTTACAGAGGATCGCAGTGGCGATTTGCTTGGAATTGTCTAAGCGACTTCTTCAACTCTTGCACAAGAATCCTAACTGAGAGATGCTGAGCACTCGAGACTTAGGAAGCTTGTGGCTAGTAGATGGGAAGGGTATGGCTTTTCTAAGCTTTAAGAGAGAAAAGAAGAGAAGAAGGGATGATTTGAAATGAGAGAATTCATGTCCTATTTATAGTATTTTTATAGGCAGAATTCGGCCAGAATTCGGGTAGAAAAATTCAAATATTTGGCCGTTGGACAACTAGCAACCAGCTAACCCTAAAATTAGGGTTCCTTATTTCTAGGGGACAGAGTTCGGCCCGAACTCTGTGTGGAGGCAGAGTTCGGCCCGAACTCTGTCTCCAGAGCACAGAGTGGTTCTAAGGGGACCATTGGGCAATTTCTGGTTTGGTGGAGCTTGGGATTATTGGGTAGGCTATAGTCTAAGTTTCAAGAGCTCAGCATGACTCAGATTACATTAGTCTAGACTCAAAAAAAGTATAAAATACAGACTCGAATTCAACTGAGAAGCGGAGGCTGAGCTATCATCTGTCTTGAGCTTAATGCAGACGTCGTGTGTCGTATTGAATTATTACAGATATTATTTAGTCAATGTTGTCAATATTTGGTTGACTGTGACTTTGTGTCAACACTCCTCTCTCTCCTCCATTATTTCATTTCCTTTCATCTTCTTACTCTTCATTTTCTCCTCCAACCCTAGGCAAGTACATCTTTCCATATCTTGAACAATGTAATTTTTGTTTGTTCTATTATCTTCCTTTCATGATTCTAAGCCCCTTTTGAACTTAGAGTTTTTGGTTTTGATGGTTACATTTTTGTAGATCTAAGTTTTAAGATTTTTTTATTTTTCTTGGTTTTGATCTCTAAAAACTTGGTATTTCCAAAAACTAATGGTTCTATTTTGTAGAGAATTCAATTTCATGTAGTTTTGGCTTTTGTTTCGCTTGATTTCGACTTCGGATGAGGAAGTTATGGCCATGGCAAGTTTTTGAAACTTTCATGGCTGAACTTGCTGTTGGGGACGATGACCCCCATACGCCAGGGAGGACATGCCCCATGAAGTCCCGACAACGCATTCCTTGACTCCGAGCGTGACATGCACGTAGGTTCCCTACATGCATGTGCTGAAGATGCAACGTGAGTTTTTCCATGCGCGGATGTACAGGAATTCTGATGCGCGGATGCGCAGGAATTTTCATGCGCCGGAATTGTATTATTTTGCAGTTTTTGTCCGTTTAAGCTATTTTGTAGCTAGAATCTCAAAAAAAACTCAGAACATGAAAGTTTTAGATCTTTGTATTGGCTTCAAGAATCTTCTTGTTTCACTTTAATTGGAGTTCATATGCGATTGATAATTTTAATCATAGTTTTGATCTTTTTGGCATATTTTCTGTACTTGACATTTTTGAGGTTTCATTCGACTGTAATAAATTCTTATCATGATTAGATAATTTTGTACAGTTAGAGAATAATTGTACCCCCTTATATTTTTAACAGTAGCACAGATTCAATTGTTGTTTTATGTCAAGTAGTACTTTTATTCATTCCTTTTTCCATGCCATGATACGTCTTTTATCTATTTCATTCTACATGCGATCCTTATTGTCATGTTTGCTTATTCTTAGATAGTGGCCCGTCGGGGTGCACCCTTGATTTATGTCTCTTCTTTGCTTAATCTAGATAGTGGTTCGTCGTGGTGCACTCATGCTACACGTCTCTTTTTTGCTTAATTTGGATAGTGGCCCATCGTGGTGCACTCATGCTACACGTCTTTTCTTTGCTTACATGATAGTGACCTATCGTAGTACACTATTGAACATGTCTTTCCTTGCTTACATGATAGTGGCCCGTAGAGGTGCACTCTTGACAAGTACTCTTTATATGACAAGTAAACCTTAACATGATAATTCTTGATACTGGTCCGTTATGGCGCACTATTGACATGACAAGTAAACCTAACATGACATGCTTAATCAAGATGCTGTTGTGACGACTATTTTCCCCTTGCTAATGTAACTCTTTGGATACCGTAGTTGAATGGATTGTGTATGCGTGAACAAGCTACATGTCTTGTATGCATCATGCTTAAGACATGAATTCCTGGTTACCACGGTCAGGAATTCATACTGAATCTGACTAGGTTAATGACTAGATTGATCAAGTAGTTCATATAGAGAGATTTTCCAGTCACAGGCAATCCCGTTATCTGGACACTTTAATTGGACTTGTAGCCTACCGACAAATAGGATGCATTTCCAATACGATGTCATATGTTGCACCCCCAAGTCACCTAATACAACTCTCTCAACTTACAAATAGATAACCTAGATAGTCTGTAGGGATTGTGACTGTGGAAATATATCATTACATCTTGTTAGTAACTAGGCTTGTGATTATCCTAGTTAGTTAACGTATCAAGCCGCACTCATTGCTTGTCCGTGATTGATGGATGGAGTCAGTCCAGTCTAGTTTTGTCTAGGCAGTGTCCGTATGTTTATTTTAGTACATTATTGTTATGCTTTACTTTTGTCGATAAATGATTAGAGACTAAGTTCTGCTCAGGAGGAGGGTTACAACCCCGGTCCTTGTTTGGTTAACGGGTTGTAACTTGGCTTCTGGAATAGCTCCCAAGTCATCTTATCATTTATCGTCCTATTCAGTACTCACATGTTCTACTGATCTTATGTTGTACAATAATTAGAAACTAAGTTCTGGTCAGGAGAAGGGTTACAATCCCAGTCCTTTTTTGGTTTACGGATAGTAACTTGACTTCCAGAATAGTTCCAAGTCATTCTATCATTGTCGTTCTATATAGTACTCACATGCTCACATGTTCAGTTATCTCACAAGCTTTACATGATCCCTATGCTAAGTCAACATGCTCTCATGACCCGACTGGCTCTCATGCTTACATGATCAATTGATTTTATATATTCTCAAGCTTCCGTTTACTTAACATGACCACACTGTACATTATGTCACATATTAATTACTTTACGTCACATGATGCTTTACTTATTGTCTTTTTTATTCTCGGGATAAGTGCATTGGTATTGCACGAGTCTCGATCCACATCTACTTATTTGTATCTCTAACCGTTGATATGTTAGTTATTGCTGGTTTTAGTTCATAAGTTTGGCTTCCTTTGTAGTACTTGCTATTTGGGGTATGACCCCACTGGTTTTGTTTGGATAGATCTGATAGAGGGGCAAGAAGGATCTTTTGTACCATCTACTCAACGGTGACCATCCGGAGCACCAGAGTACCTGAGTGGGTTTCTTGTTTCATTCTCCCACTTGATATGTATATTATTCTTTTGTGGCATTTAGCCTCCGACACGTGTTTAGCTCGTGTTTTGGTTCTTGATATTTAGCCTACGGGCCTAATATGATGTACATTTTCTAGACTATAGCTAGAGCTTATCATGTATAACTATTGCTTTTGCTAGTTCTCTATTTTATATTACTAGCTTCATGATCATCCATGTATATATGATTTGGGACGCTTTATTATTGTATGTCTGATGATCATACTTCTTGTTCTTTGTATAATTGCCTGTGATTGAGATACCTAGGATTGCTTGACCTAGGACCGACTGTTGGATTGTAGAACTAACCCCCATGTCTTGACAGCTTATACGTGATTTTAGAGTACTGGTGTACTTTGGCATTACGTAGCAGGCCTTGTCCGTCTCTACTTGCCAGTATTCTGGTTCTGGGGCATGACACATAGGTTGGCAAGTATAAATAAATTATATATATATATATATATAATTTATAATATGTTTTAGTTAGTGAGTGTTAGTATTGATACAAGTGGCTATCAAGTAAGCCAAGTATAGATAAATTATGTGTCAAGATATTAGAGTTTGGGGCAAGGTACTAGTGTGATACTTGGGTACCATGAGTATATTGGTACCATGACACTCAAGTATCATGAGTAAGGATAAGTGAGTATTAGGGCTAAAGTAAGGTATTATACTTGGATAACTATCTAGGAGGATAAGGTATTGGTCAAGATACTAAGATATTGGGTATTAGAACTAGATAATGGGTAATATCAAGATGTCAAGTGCCAAGAATAGGATGAGTATCTTGGATGTAAGGTAACTTTAGATTATGATCATGTGTTAGTATCTTAGGTGTTGGTATTATATGATACTTCATGTGGTACCATGGTACCGTGTATAAATAAGTGGAATATGTGTAGGGTATATTAGAGTATAGTATCCTAAGGCGTATTAAGGTATTTAGAATACCAATATATCAAAATATTAGAACTATATGAGGTAATACTAGGATACTAAGGTAAGGTTATGATATATGCCATGGTAAGGATAGTGTCTAGCTAGGGTAATGGGTTAGGTATCAGGTATGAGTTAAGGTATTGGATATTGATCAAGGTAATGGTATTAGCTAATGTATTAGTTTAGAAACTAGGATACGGGATAATATGTTAAGGTATTGGTTAAGGTAATGGGTAATCCCATGTAGCCAATTCCGCAAGGTGCAAAAGCAAGCGGGCTTGGATTGGGCTAACGGTTTATTTGCTCGTTAGGCTTTCCTGTTTGAGCAGGAATAGGAACAGTTAAGCCAGCATAGAGCAAAGCTCAACCAATGGGCTATTTGCTATAGTTCAAAGCCCTGTTCATAGAAGGTCATGAGACATGAGAAGGTGGTTTACTTGCTTGCTGCTTTTAAGAGCAAGGTGGTCTAGCTGATGTTCCAAAGCTTTCATGCCACCTAAAGGGAGAACGAGATGGGAACAACGTGCGCGTCCGCGACATAGTTCGCGTGCGCCCGCATGTGTGTATGTGTGCTCGCGTGCGGTTAAAGTACATGCGTGTGTACGCACGCGAGTTAAGAACACGGACCGAAGTTTCCCACACATGCATGTCCACCTGGAGCGACATAACTCAATTTGCAAGTATATAATCAAAAGAATTCCCCTCTCGAAGCACATGTTGAATGGAGACCTTCCATGGCTTCTTTAAAAAAGGTCCTACCGCCCGCGGCATAGAACACATGCATGAGTATGTGCATGTTACAAATTGCAACAAACCAACTATTCCGAACCATTTCTCAAAAGAAAGAGCACATTGATGGATAGAGAAGCGATGTGACGCCTGCAGACGGATGACCTGATAACTCTAATGTATCCGACTCTGATTGCACTGACGATATTGTATTGAACCATTGATCACGTAGCCCGACTATGCGGAACGAGAGAGGCGCCCGAAGGCGAACCACTCCGCGGTGAAGAATAGGATAGACCGCCCGATGGAAGAGATTCAAATATTTTATTTCCCGATCCTGAGAGAGAAAAAGCGATTAGATCGGGCGATCCTTACTGCGATGGCACCAAAGTGACTTTCACAACACAACAATTGGGACGCTAATCTCTCTCCTGGCTTCTTCTCCTCTATAATCTTTTCTTCTGAGATCGAGTGAGTGGTATGGTCCTTTGGATGAACAACTTTCCTTAGGATTGATGACCGGGAAAGGGTTGATAATGTGTTGGCTCATTTCAGCTGGTATATTGGTATGAATGAACATATTATAGATATAGAATGTAGAAGAATCTCGCCATGCATCACGAATTGGATGGCAGGCATTGAGTGCTTTACCATCGTGCAATGGCAAGCCCGTGAAAGAGATTGATGAAGCTAAACTGTAGGTTTTCTTCCCTGAACGATGATAGGTTACGAGAGTGATCTAATTCTCTTTGAAGAGGCTTCAGTTCATCAAGCTAATATTATATTATTAGTGATGTGATCGAGCGATTCTGTATTGCTTCGGGCCAGAAAATTAGTACAGAAAAATAGAAATAAAATGATTTGTTTCCAATAATGTTTCGGCTAATCAAGCGAGGGTGTTGAGCTCAACTGTAGTGCGTCCAAGATCAGAACAAGCTTGTCGGCGAAACACTGCCGTCCCATTCTTGAGTGAGCTGGAGCAGCCATCTTATCCACTGATGTCAAGCCATCGCTTTGGGTCAAAGCACTAAAAGAAAAAAGGACCGGGAAATACGGAGGCATAAGAAGCAGATAGAGCAAAGGCCTCCTCTTTCTATACGCTCTTTCGAAGGAATTGGATGTAGAGACAGTCAATAATTGGGGCTTATAGTTTAATTGGTTGAAACGTACCGCCCACCTCCTCCTTCCTTCACTAAGAAGGCATGAAGCATGGAAAGGCATATGAGTGGCGCGCACCGAAAGACAGGCCCCTCTGTGTAAATGGCGGTAGAGGTTGGTTTAAGTTGAAAATGAGGTATTCGAAGCCCATGTGTTAAGCACGAACTTCGATGCATTCATTTTCGAACTTAAATACCGGAACAGCGAATAACACAGATGCTCTGTATAGTGTAGGACGTCGGTCGATTGGCGTAACTCTATTTAACTAACAAAGCTGAATACCTGAGCTTCAAGCAAAGAAGGCAGGGAATTGGAACTCAGAATAAGCTCTTTTGACCAATTAGCACGTTTGGTGAAAGATGATATCATAGAAAGCATTCACAGTAGTTTCTACGGTCACTGATAAAAAGTACATACATTCATTAAGGGATTTACCAGCTCGAGGCCTATTGTCCACGAAGGCTGATCTCTTACCCGAAGCTCTCTAACCTTTCATTGAACGACCTCTCTTTTCGATCTGATCCAACTCTAGCAACAGGCGAATCTCAAACCCGAACGCCTCTCTCATCTCCAACTCGAGCTCCAAACCCAGCTCTGACCTCGAACCTGGAACATAGTAAGCTTTTCGGACCTTCATCAAGTATTTTCCTAAGCCGATTTTCCAACTAATTCATATCCAACTTATTCGCCAACACATGATCTTTCTCGCGAAACAAGTCTCATGAATCTGAGGCGGAATGAGGTCCGAGGTGGGTTCTCGGATCCGTAGCATGTCAACTCCTGAATTTCAGCTTTGTCAGGTAAATAGAGTTACGCCAATCGACCGACATCCTACACTGCACAGAGCATCTGTGCTATTCGGGGTAGCAGGCAGGATTGAAAGAAATATCTTACGAAATTTACCTACTCGAGTCGAGGCGAGCGAAGTGAGTTTTTGCCATTTTCTTCAGTCAATAGGTGTCATCTTAACAAGGACTTCGTCTGCTCCATTTTACTTTCTAGTTAGTTGATTCGAGGTGGGAGCAGTCAACAACTGAGAAAGATAGCCTCGTGACTCCCATCGGGGAAGAACTCGGATATGCTCTTTCTATTAAAAAATCTCATGTGAAGCAAAAATAAAGGGATGTAGATAAATGGAAGGATGATAGAAAGATAGAACACTAATATAAAAAGCTTCCTCTAGTCGGTCCTAAAGAGAAAAGTCTCCTTCCTTTACCTGAAGGCTTCCTACTTTCTTTCCTGGCGATTAGGAAGTTTCCTACAACCAGGGAGGCCACTTTTCTCTTTAGAGGAGTGACAGAAAGGTGGGGAGCCAAATCAATGTCTAGATCACATATAAGCTTTCTACTCCTCTCATGCTTAATATACTACTTATAGATTCTTCCTTAGTTTGACAACTGATAGTTGACCGGAAGTCAGATGACTGCCCAAACTCCTGGACTCAAACTTCACCTAATACAATTAGAACTAGCCCCACCATCTGTCCAATTTGCACATAATCCTATGACTAGTTTTGGCTCTATTAGACCGTGACCAGGTGTGCCCCACACTAGGAATCTCTCTTAAAGCAGCAAAGTCTAGACAGTTATTGAAGTCTTGTAGTACCCCATTTATGAGGCCCGATGAACTACTTTTACTTGCAGATCAATCATAATTGAGGCGCCCGGAGGAATGCCACCTTCTTTTTATGGCGTTCTACTAAAGCATTTCTTTATGATCCCAAGGAAACCAGGAACTGCCCATCTACTGTTATAAGTTGCCTTAAGGCGCCTTCCAATTCCAGCCCAATAGGGGCACTTGCCGGTGAGGAAGATCCCATTTAGAAGAAGGGATAAAAACCTAAGTATCCTTTCGCCTTGAGGTAGGGTCAAAGATCAGTCCAAGCTAGGATCAGCTCTCGAAAGTCAAACTGATCCTCTGCAGATAGGCGGTGCTACGACCCTTCGAGCAGGGCAGTTCATGAGCTGCTATCTCCGACCGAGGTTAGGTCTTCTTTTGCTCTGCTGCTCTGATTCTTCCTCCAACTTGTACACAAGCCAAGGCTTCTCGAAGTCTCATTTTTAATTTATTTACGCAAAAAAAGAACTGCTTATAGCAACACTTCTTGCTTCGATCGAGACGCTTTTCTGGTTGATCTCTGGATTGTGAAAAATCGCTCGATTAGACTAAATAGTAAAATATGTTTATTCATGTTAACCATACTTTTTGAGTCGAGAGGGTGTGCACCTTAAGGGATTCTTTTGGACCCGCGCGAGGCCTCGCCTAAACCAGACACTAGAGGCTTGCCAAAATAGGGCACGGTGTAAGGAAGGTTGGGGCCTGGGTGTCAACCAGGTGTCTAACCTCTGTGTCTTTACCAACTTGGTCCGCCCGATGAGCGCTCACGACTAAGCGAGACTCGGATGCTGTCTCATTCGCTATCTCGCAGTACATTTTTCGTTTTTCGATACGGCTCGCGACCTGCTAAGTCAGGTTTGCTGCTGCTAAGGTAAACTTGAGCTACGAACTTAGGAAACAAGCTAAGCGAGCCTCTTTTTCGGGCTAGCTCGAAAAATCTAGACTCCCATGGCTCGCTTGGAAAACGTTCGTACGTCTTATGTGTTTCCACGCCCTTTTTTGATACCTCAAAAAATGAAATGGACAAATTCCTTTTCTAAGGAACACATACAAGAAAAAGGATAATGGTAACCCCACCATTAACTGCTTCATTTTTATTTATTAATTTCATAGTAATAGAAATACATGTCCTACCGAGACATAATTTGTAACTTGCTATCCTCTTGCCTAGCAGGCAAAGATTTACCTATGTGGAAAGACTGATTCATTCGCATCGACATGAGGGCTCTCAGTCGAGCTAGGACACGAGTAGAGGCTGTCAGTATTATTTCCTACTAGTAAACAAACAAATACATAAAAAAAAAAAAAAAGAAGTTCGTTAGAAGTTCTTTATTATACTATAGATCACATTTGGCTTCCACTGGTTGAACACAATCAAGTCTAACCTGATTATACAACGAAAAAAAAGATGGATAGAAAAACTTATTAGATACCATTGACCCCGGTATCTAATAAGTTCTACCTTACCTACTATTGGATTTGAACCAATGATTCCCGCCGTATGAAAGCAATACTCTAACCACTGAGTTAAGTAGGTTATTTATTATCAAAAAAAAAAGGACTCATCGAAAGACCTGGCGCCCAATACTAAAACAACATTGGGGAAGGTGGGTTGCTAGGTGGACAGGATTGGACGTTAACCGATATTCGCTCCTAGCAATTAAATGAAAAGGCATTCCAATCCTCTTGGCAATCTCACTAGGTGGGGCGAGGTACATGCATTTATTGTCATAAGGAAGAAATCCAATGATATCCTCTAAGCAAGCTTTATACCAAGCACTATGATCCATACTACCTTAATATGGTAGGAATCGTGCATGGATGGCTGCGAATGGGGTGAGATCAGCCTTGGGATCGACAGAACAGAAGCAACACCCTATTTCTAGACGAAAAACCTGATTAGACGCTAGACCTGTACCAGCATATTTGTGTTTTACTCCCCGTAACTCTTCCTCAGCCAGGCTTGGGCAGAATAGTAGAGCAAGTACAAGTATTAGTAGCATAACAAAAATGCGTTCCTCGTTATTAATAAGAATCAATTAAATCTCCCCAAGTAGGATTCGAACCTACGACCAATCAGTTAACAGCCGACCGCTCTACCACTGAGCTACCGAGGAGGCCTATATTATAGAGTATATAACTTCGATCATAGGGATCGATTTCTGGTCGCGTAGCTTCATAATAATTTTGTAAAGCTTCCGTATAATTTCCTTCGAAATGAGCCAAAATCCGTTAAGGTCATTCATTTTATTCAAAAAGTCTCCATTCCAGAACCGTACGTGAGATTTTCATCTCATACGGCTCCTCCCTTCTGTGCATAATACTAAGGGGAATAATCCATTGAATCAAAATTTCACTATTCTCATTATGAACTAACAAGAGCTAGTATTTTTACAAGAAATCTCTAGCCAGCCTTCCCGCAAGAGTTTTTTTCTTAACACCAACCGTATTAGTGGTAGATAGAAATGATAACTCCAATGATTTCTTTGTCCTTACAGGAAAGAGGCCTCTTCTACGGAATTGTATCCCAAAGACAATGATCCCTTCCCAACCAGCGAGTAGAGTTCACTCATCCGGTATCATAAGGTATATGATAGATATGATGTGGCATATCATGGTATAGGATATGTCAAGTATTAGGTAGAACATGGTATCCTAAGGATATGATACACACACACACACCACACACACACACACACACACACACACACACACACACACACACACACACACACACACACACACATATATATATATATATATATATATATATATATATATATATATATCTGTGTGTGTGTGTGTGTGTGTAGGTAGTTAAAGTAATTCTAAGGACAAAGGTAAATACCTTAGTAGCAAGGTAAGCCATGTGTCTGCATAGGATAGTAAGGGTACAATATCATATATGTGTTTTATATAGTATCATATAAATACCAATATTATAGGATACATAGTAATATAGATATATATTTATACATATAGTGTAAGGGGTATATTATACCATGTGGATATAGTATAAGGGGTATCTTGGTGTACAATAGCATATATGGTATATGGATATACAGAGTTTGTGAGCAAGGGAGTAACCTAGCACCATAGGTTAGTGTAGACAAACATGTGTGAGGGTATAATAATGGATAGTTTTGTATACAATAGGTATTGGCATATGCAATCATGGCAAGGATAATAGGCCTTAGCATAGAAGGGTATTGATACAAAGGGTATCAAGGTATATAGGTAAGCGTATCAAGGTATATATGTAAAGGTATTGATCAATGAGAGTGAGATGATAGGCTAAGGTAATCCTACAGGTATGACATGTGGCCATATGAATGCATATAGATGTTTAAGGACATAGATACATAAGGATATTTGTATAAACATAGGTAAGTGTACATGAGTATAGGCTTAGATATCCTAGTAGGATAATTACATAGGTAAATGTTATGTATAGGAAAATATCTATATGACTATAAATATGGGTATAATAATACCATATGGCTATTAGTATATGGGTATAACATATGGTATGGATATTGTTAGAGGAATAGATACCATGGGTATGGGTATATATAGAAATATGGTGTATATATATGCTAGGATGCAGGGTATTATATATATATATATATATATTTTTTTTCCAACCACCACTTTATTCATTCATACGACAAAATAGAGTGCTTTACAAAAACTCTGTCAACTACTAACATCAGCCTAATGCCTACATTTGATTGTTGCCTTTGATATCTGCCTAAAGATCTCCTTCTCCATGGCCTCCTTCGAGTACTTGTAACCTTCAAAGCGCCACTTGTTACGATTTTTCCACAAAACCCATAGGATTGCTCCCACCCCGATCTGTCGCTTGTGAAGCTGCTTCCCACGCCACCATTTCTGCAGACGCAGACTCAAAGACGAACTCCTTCCTTTTATCTGAAAGTTAATCTGCATCGAACTCCATATCTCCCTTGCCAAGTCATCTTCATGAAATATGTGTTCCATAGTTTCACCCGAACTCTGCAAACAACAGTGACATTTAGAAGCCAAACTATATCCCATGTTCACTATATTCTCATCCGTGGGTAGCTTACAATGCAGCACTCTCCATAATAGTATGGACCATTTGTATGGAATACAAGTACCCCAGATATGAATGAAAGATGAGTTTATCGGCCATTGTCTACGAGACACATCCCATGCGGATGCTAGAGTAAACTTTCCCGACATCCTACGCCAATGCGTCCCCTGATCATCCTGAATAATGTATTGATCTGCTATCCCTCTCCCAGCCAGAAGTCTCTTCCAAACATTAGAGGAATTCGATGTGAGCATCACTTCAGTCGGGTTTGCCTGGGAACAGTATTTGGCCATGAAAAACTGTATCCAAAGACTCTCATGTGTTCAAAATTTCCACCACTATTTAATAGCAAATGCCTTCATAATGTCCTCCAATCGCTTAACACCCAAGCCACCCTCCGATTTGGTTCTTGCTATAGCTTCCCAACCGAGCCATTTTCTCTTGGGAGCCCCATTACATGAACCCCAAAAGAAAGAGCTAAACATAGCCTCAATGCGATTTAAAACTGAACATGGGGGATTACACGCCGCCAGTGTATAAACAGGAATTAAAGTAAGTACTGATTTAAGCAGAACCAATTTATCTTCTGGCAACAAGATTTTGTTATGCCACCCTTCAATCCTGGCACGAATCTTACTGAGGAGTTCTTCGAACGTTGCTGCGTTCCTATGTCTTGCAACCAAAGGACAACCCAAGTATGTGAAAGGTGGATGGCCAATCTCATACCCTATTCGATCCGAAAGCTCAATAATTCGATCGGGGGATGTCTTCTCCGAAACATAGAGCTTGGTCTTGGCCACATTAAGCTTTTGGCCAGAGGCTTCCTCATATCTACTCAAAGTTTCCTGCACCAATGCAATCGAACGAAAATCACCTGCTGAGAACAACAAAACGTCATCAGCGTATGATAAATGCGTAATTGGAATACACCCTCTGGGTGAGATAAATGGAGTGAACCCGTCAGTGCATGGCAGCAGCTTCAGGTTTCGGGATAAAGCCTCTGCTACAAGAATAAAAAACGCTGGGGAGATGGGGTCCCCCTGCCGTACTCCTCTGAATGTCTGAAAATAACCAGCAGATTCCCCATTGATCAAGGGAGAGAACCAGACGTTATTTTGCAGACGAAGCATCATGTCTACCCATTTGTTGTGAAAACCAAACCTGCAGCACTTTAAGCAAGAATCGCCAATCAACCCAATCATATGCCTTCATCATATCCAGTTTAATTGCAATATTTCCACCCCAATGCTTCTTGTTCAGCTTAGCAACAATTTCTTGAGCAAAAAAAATATTGTCTACAATTTCTTGCCCTTTAACGAAGCCGCTCTGTTCAGGTGAGATCAACTTGGGAAGCAAAGGGGCCAATCTGATGGCGAGTGTTTTGGATATAATTTTATTAAGCACTGAACAGAGACTAATCGGTCTATAATCCGAGAAGTACTTAGGCTGTTTGATCTTGGGAATCAACACCAATGAAGTATTCGTAATGTGTCGGGGTAGGGAGAAGCCCTCAAAAAACATACAGACAGCCTCTGTAATATCATCTCCAATAATTTCCCAGCTGCTAAGGAAGAATTGAACACTAAAACCATCTGGGCCCGAGGCACTGTTCTTGTCTAAGGATTTAAGTGTATTCAACAACTCTTGATTCGACGGGAGAGCTATGAGACGATCATTATCTTCATCCTCTACCAAACCTGGGATCACTGATAGAAAATCATCATCTTCTTTAATATCCCCTCTCTGGTATAAGCCGAGTAATAATCCATTGCATAAGATTTGATAAGAGTTTTCTCAGTCAGAGGAACATCATTAGGAGTTAGGATCGAGTAAATTCTTAGAGCCTTCTTCTTGTAATTAACACACTCATGAAAATAAGACGTGTTCTTATCCCCCTCTAAATCCCATTTCATCCTTGATTTTTGTCTCCAGTACTCCTCGATCTTGATACGCTGTTTAAGCACCGCTGTGTTCCGGGCAAGGTCAATTCTTTTCTTCTCTGAGCCATCTGCTTCAAATGCCAATTCCGCAGCAAGAACCTTGTCCGTTGCATCCTTTACTGCCTGAAATAAGTCACCAAATGTAGCTCTACTCCACTGCGATAACACTGACCTGCAAGCCTCCAACCTCAGTGCGACCTTGGTGATGCCATGGTGATGATCCACCGAGTGCCATGCTTTCTGAATCAGCTTCAAATAGTCTTCGTGTTTTGTCCAGAAATCCAAAAACCTAAATGGCTTTCGAATACTCTGCTGTTGAGCAATAAGTCTAACAAGAATAGGTGCATGGTCGGACTCAGCTCTGTTCAAATGTTCTTCCACTGAGCAAGGGGCGAGTTGATGCCACGAGCTATGTTAGAACACCCTGTCTAACCGCGAAGCCCTCCTGTCTGACTTGTCTGACTTGACCCAAGTGTATGTACTCCTTGTATAAGGCAATTCAGATACTCCTGCTGCTAACTAGAAATTAGCGAATTCCTGCATGGAAATTGCATCTGCCTGTCTGCCACCCAATTTCTTCTCCTCTCTCAAAATCGTATTAAAATCCCCACCGACGATCCAAGGGATCCTCTGCGAGCTCTGAACCTGAAGTAATCTGTCCCAAAGGAGACTACGACCCTCCTTCTTATTATCCCCATGCACAATCAAAACTAATGTCTCAATTGGCAAAACTGGATCAACCAGTCGAACGGACACTGCATGCTCGAACTCATCAACGAGGTTGCTGTCACAGGAATCTTTAGCCATCACCCAAATGTTCCCTTTTGTATTAGACAAAGCGTAAGAGAACCCTAGTTTAAGTCGATAGCGTAGTAGCTGCTCACTGTCCCCTTTTGGCTTAATTATAGCAACAAAGTTAACTTTATGAAGTCTTATAATAGTCTTCAGTCTTTTAAGAGTCATAGAGTTTGCGACTCCCTGAACATTCCATATCAGGAAATTATACATTATGGGTTGGAGGATTACCAGCTTGTGTTTTGCTTGCAGCCGAACGAGTGATTCGATCGGATGGCTCCACCTGTTTCTTCCTCTTCAGCCGTTTTTGCGAGGTTCCCATTGAATGCTGCTTCTCGTGTTGCACAGGGTCCGGAGGCATGTCTTTGTCTCCATTGCCTCCTCCTGGGTCTTCTTCGTCTTCTTCATTATCCGATAGCACGGCTCCCTCCAGAGACTCGAAAACGCCTTCTCCCCCCTATCATGTAATTCTTCTTCCTCAGCGATATCCGCCCAGCTACTACACCTACGTCGGAATTCTCCTTCTTCCATATCCCCCTGTGGCATCAAATTGACGTCGGTATTGGTGTGCTCAGTGTCCACCACCGTCATGTCATCGATATTCTCTATGCTCGTCTTCGCAGTAGGAAGGGTTTCCTGGTTGCCCATTGGGCCACTTGGAACCGTATTAATGGCTTCTAGAATGACGTGAGATGGCGGTACATTTTGATCGGTCTGAGTAGCCGCAGGGACATTATTATTCCCTCCTCTCGCAGAGGTAGTGGCATCATTAATTACAATAACTCCTTCATCTACTCTTGGCAATTGTGATGAGACAAGCGGCTGGGTACGATTTTGATGCATGGTCGACTTGGGTTTAAGAATAGGCTCTTGTTCCTCCTCCTGCACAACCGTCTTTCCCTTGTTCTTTATCTTACACGAATCCACGGTGTCCTTGGTGAAAGCAATGGTTGCAGTACAACGGAGTGTACTCGTAATCTACATTCTGCCAGAAACTCCTTCCCTTAGATAAATTTATGCGGATTCGCCGCTGTAAAGGCTTTCCCGCATCAATTTCAACAAAAACCCTAGCCATACTTGGCCTTTCCAAGTCTTCAGTTGCACGGTCAATCTTGAGTGGCGTTCCGATGGTCGACGTGATCACAAAAAGCACATCTTTGGCATATAGGTGATGAGGTAGGTCAGGGAGGCTGACCCACACTGGCATGAGGGCAGATTCAATCAGAGGAGAAAAGTCAGGTTCCCACTTGAAGATCCGCATTGGTGCACGAGCAATGAACCACATCTCTTTCAATCTAAGTCTCAAGTAATCCTCTTCTCTACTAGGTCGAATTAAAATATGTTTTCGATCAATAACACCGGCCTTAATCGATCCTTTGAATTCAAACCCTTGGAGAACCTTTCGGATGACTTCAATCGGAGGTTTGTTGTGAGAAAACTTCCCAATGAGAGCATATTTCAAGGGAGCCGCAAGGGCTGCTTCTTCTTCCACAATAAACGAAATCGTAGGCACTCCCTTAAAGGAGGACACCACGCGATCCACAAGTCTGGAGGGAGCAGGAACTCGGCCTGCGACCGCATCCGCAAAGGACTTAGTCGCGACCATGACACCGGCCTGGCCAACGGCCAAGCCGGGGTCGGCAGGAGGCAGAGGAATTGTAGGAGTCAACAGCGCAGCGCGAGGGTTGCGCACGCGAACTCGATATATCATATATATATATTATATATATATATATATATATATATATATATATATATATATATATATATATATATAGTATATCAGTATGTATACATATAGTAATTATGGTAATTCCATGAGAATAACATATAGCTACATATGTATATCCTATATGTTAGGGATAAATAGGTAAGGATATTAGTCAAGATAAGTGAGTTCATAGCTAAGGTAATGGGTAAATGGTTAGGGATATGGGTCTATAGTAGGATATACGAATATATGTATATTTATAGGTAAATGGAAGATGTTTAGATATGGGTAAAGGGCATATTGGTATATGTTATGGATAGGTAAACATAATCATATAGGTAATAGGCATTGGGTACATCCATGGATATAAAAAGGGTAAATTGGCTAAGGTAATCCTAGATAGTAGGTAACTAGTAGAGATGTATGGTATATGTATTGATACTTGGTAATATTAGCTAGTATGGCTAGTACCGTCAAGGTATGGGCCTAAAACCTAGGTAAAGCCTAGAGATGACTAGTTTGTCCCTAAAAATAAGATAATGACCTAGTTTGACCCTGGCAACAAGGTATTGACCTACTTTGACTTCCACGACCTAGTTTTAACCTAGAAACCATATTTCAATTTAGATATCAATGATTATGATTCCAAATCACACTTTGACATTAATATTTCATATCTAGGTCTTTGTGACTCTTTTGGACATGAATCCTCATACATTGCTCAGGAACCTAGGTAAGTACACACAGTAATTTACTTTCACTTTCTGATAATGTCTCTATTTCATGATTTGGATATCCATATCATGTTTATGTCACTCTTGCAACACGTGATTAATGTTTTATGGAATCTATTTATGATATTTGTAATTTGTGATCTTCGTGTATCGTGTTTATTGTGTTTCGTGATTCGTGTATTTTACGAATCGTAACTTGAATCAATGAGTACTAGTTGTCAGGCGAAGAAATACCTTAGTAGACATGTGAACTACCATTTTCGTGCTTCGTGTCTAATCGTGTGGATAGCAATCTCACATCTCAGATATGATTTGTCGTATCGTGTGGATAGCAATCGTACATTCTCATGTGTGATTTGCCGTATTACCAGAGTCGTTCACATGTCGAACTTGGTATTTCAAAATACATAGAGGATAGGATTGCTTGACATGGTTCTTTATCTAGTTCATGTCAGATTTACCTGTTCTTTTCATATTCACTATTTTTGCTTGTTTCTATTAAACTGCTAATTTTATGTAACGCCCCGATTCGACGAACCGTTCGTCCTCGCATCGAATATGCCAAATAAATTTTTTTTGCTAGGGTGTGATGTCGTACGAGTCTAGAGTTGCACTCGTACAAGGCAAGAGAATACATTTGATACATCATTTGAAACACCAAGTTGAAACTTCACAAATCTCAGAAAATTGAACAAACAGTTTAGGAAGATTGAAATATGCTTTCATTGATAACTTGCAATTAAGTGCAATTCATATTGCATTGGATATGTTGTTGCGGCTATATTAATTGAAATAAAAAAAAATTCTCGACAAGCTCCCTGAACTAACACTTGTCGTTCCATACATTCATTATTTATATATTAAAAGCCTTCGATGAATTGGCTTCAAAATACTTCAGAATAGGAAGAGCTTTAAAATGCCTCTCTGAACTTCAGCTTTGGCTTAGCGACGTGCACCCCCAGAGTCGTCATCACCTGTGGGGTTGGAGGATTAGTACACTTGGGAATGCACTAGTGAGTGGGATGAACCCACTCGTCTAAACCGGCTCTGATTGTTAAAGTAGGCATACATTGGAGTTTTCTTTCAATTTAGAACTAAATGAATTCAGTGCATGTTGATAGTCGTCCATTTGAAACAGTAAAAGAAGACAAAAATTATAGCAGTTTATCTCAATTCTTACCACGGTCGTGCTTATCCCTGTATGAAACTGATATAATACTTACCACCTGCACAAGACAATAGGTGAGCATGCTCTTATATGCGGTCATCGGTGTTAATCACCACGATGGACTATTCTCCATGGCATTATGATGTGCCCTATCAGACTAGGTTGCAAGCATAGTTGAAGGTCTCATAATGTCTCGTGCCAAGCCCAAAATCTCAAATTCCCCTAGGTTAATTTGGTTCCGATGCCTCGAATACCGTTTCGAGGAAACCCTTGTGCACAAGTTGTTCACGACCATAAAAATGTGTGAACAATTTAACATATGAAAATGATTTGCATAGCATGGACAATATTAAGCAGCACTATCATATTTTCCCAATTCATGCAACATATCATTTTCCCCAAAGTCGTACTTCCAATTTGGCATCTCGTAGGCACCAATTTCCTCGAGGAATCATATGCCGCAACCAACATTTCATTTTACTTTCAGATTATGAAATAGTCTCTCTTTTCTAGAACCTTCTTTTCGCTTTTTGATGTAAAACTTATATTTTAGAGTAGTTTATTCTAAATTGATACAATTATTCTGAGTTCTTGATCTTAGTGATTTGGCATACATTTAACTTGGCATCGTCGATTTGAATAAGTTCGAGGGAAACTGAATTTATTTTGTGGGAAGTAGTAGAAAAGAATGGGCCGAACTACCCACCAAGTATTTGATCGTTCCGAGAGTCGAAGCGATTCGCAATGTTAAAGCTTAACTTATGCGAGCTCCTGCAATGACACCAACATTTTATCAGAATCCCTTCTTTAATCCTCCGTTTTGAAATGCGTAGAATAAATACAAAAATCAACGCAAAAATACATTCATCAAAACCATACACCAGTCCGATCCCGTCGAAAGGACTCTTATATAGAGCTCACTCGCCGGGACGCATCCTACTACATTAGGACTTATTCTAATAGAAGTCGTTCCATTAGTTGGATCGATTCTCGTAACATTCGTCCAAATCGATTTATTCGATGATACAAAGTGTTATCGTAAGCCAAGCTCAGCGATCGAGTTAGACTAACAATCTAAGTTTTTGAACGACTCTGACTCGCCGCAAGTATATTAAATAGTCCGCCGCCTATCGGAATGGGGCACTACATAATATACCACTAAGAAAAAGTTTCGTCTCGAAACCTAAGTACAAGGGTTTGACCTTAAGTTAGGCAAACAATGAAGGGTACTTCTCCTTCATCTCTGCCTCATCTCCCACGTCGATTCTTCAACTGAATGGTTCCGCTAAAGCACGCGAACCAAAGACATCGACCAATTTTGTAGGGTCTTTTCCTTTCTGTCCAAAATTTGAATAGGCTCCTCCGAGTAAGACAAGTCTGCACATAGCTCCAACTGATCGAAGCTAACCAGGTGACTTGGATCGTGCATGTATTTTTGAAGTTATGAAACATTAAAAATATCGTGCACTTCAGCCAAGGCAGAAGGTAGTACGATCCGATAAGCAACAGCTGTGACTCGCTTGAGAATCTCAAAAGGCCCTACAAATCACGAGCTCAATTTGTCTTTGACACCGAACCGCATCATGCCACGCATGGGCATTACTTTCAGAAACACATGGACCCCGACCAGAAATTCTAGCGGTCGTCGACGAAGATTTGTGTAGCTCTTTTGTTGACTTTGCGCAATACGAAGTCTGTCGCGAATCAAGCGGACCTTTTTTACAGCCTGCTCCACCAGTTTCGGTCTGACCACTTGTCGCTCTCCAACTTCATCCCAGCATATCGGAGAATGACACTTCCTCCCGTAGAGCGGTTCAAATGGAGCTATCTCAATGCTCGACTGTTAACTTTGTTATGCGTAAACTCCGCAAGTGGCAAATATGTATCCCAACTAGTCTTTAGATCGACCGCACATAGACTCAATATATCCATTAAGATTTGATTTACCCACTCCATCTGACCGTCTGTCTGGAGGTGGTATTCAGTACTGAAATTCAATATGGTCCTTATCGCAGCTTGCAAGCTCGTCCAAAAATGTAATAGGAATCACCCGTCTCTGTCCGAAACTATTGTGGTCGGTACCCCATACAGTCAAACAATCTCGTCGATACAGATTTGTGCTAACCGATCAATGCTCCATGCTACTTTGATTGCGTTGAAGTGAGCCAACTTGATCAATCTATCAGTAATGACCTAAATCACATCATTCTCCTACGGCGTCTTCGAAAATCCCACAGTAAAATCCATCGAGATATTGTCCCACTTCTACTCGAGAATGGCAAGATTCTGTAACTTCTCGCCTGGCCTTTGGTGTTCTGCCTTCACTTGCTGACACGCCATGCACTATGATACGAAAGTAGCCACGTTTTTATTTATGTCGTGCCACCAAAAGTTTGTATGCAAGTTCTTGTACATCTTGTTACTCCTAGGATGTAACGAGTACTTCGCATAATGTGCCTCCGTCAGAATTTTTTTCTGAGTTCGACAGTTTCAGGAATGCAGAGTCTTTCTTTTAGTTGCAACATTTCGTCTCCGTCTTCTACAAAGTTAATCGCCCTTCCTGTTGAAATCAGCTCGCGCATCTTCTTCAGGAATGAATCGTCCTTCTGCGGGGTCTTTATTTTGCTAAGCAGGTTCGACCCAAGCTTCAACTGAGCCAAGTGCAGATATCGATACTCAATTCCGAGTTCGATATCCATCGCTTCAAGGTCTCGCCATATCTCATTATTTAGGGCGAGTGATCCCATAAACATTATGCACAGTGCGTCTACTACGACGTTTCCTTTGCCTAGCGTATACTCGATCGTCAGCTCATAGTCTTTTACTAGTTCGAGCCAATGCCGCTGCTTCAAGTTGAGTTCTCATTGGGTGAATAAGTATTTGAGGCTCTTGTGATCCGTGTAGATTCTACAAGCCACACCATAGAGGTAATGTCGCTAGAGTTTTAACGTGAACATTATTGCTGCCAATTCTAGATCATGTGTCGGATAGTTCTTCCCATGCTGCTTCAACTGTCTTAAAGCATAGGAGATGAGTTTGTCGTTCTGCATGAGCACGCACCCTAGGCCAGTTTTTGATGCGTCGCTGAATATTTGAAACCTTTCTAGTCCATCTGGAAGTGCAAGGATTAGAGCTGAGTCGAGCCGTTGCTTCAACTATTGAAAGCTGGATTCACAGTCGTCACTCCATTCCGATACGACTCCATTCTGAGTTAGGCGAGTCAGAGGCGACGCTAATTTGGAAAAGCTTCGTACAAATCTCCGGTAATAGCCCGTAAAGCCCAAGAAACTCCGAATGTCGCTAGCTGAGGTAGATTGTTTCCAATCTACCATCGCTTTAATTTTTTTGGGTCCATTGCGACACCTTTGGCAGAAATTACGTGTCCGAGGAACGTCACGCTACTCATCCAAAACTCGCACTTGATCCATTTTGCGTATAATTTGTTTTCACGTAGAATCTGCAGCACCGTCTTCAAGTGCTCTGCGTATTCTTCCCGATTCTTTGAATAGATAAAGATATCATCGATGAACACGACTACAAATTTATTGATTCAGGGTCAGAAGACTTGGTTCATCAAATCCATAAAAGCTGGGGTATTCGTCATGCCGAACGATATGACTAGGAATTCATAATGACCATATAGAGCGCGGAAGGCAGACTTCGATATTTCATCGGGCTTAATCTTTAACTGATGGTAGCCTGAACGAAGATAAAATTTTAAAAATATTGACGTGCCTTACAGTTGGTCAAACAAGTCATCAATTCGTGGAAGTGGATACTTATTTCGTACGGTAGCCCTGTTGAGTTCTCGATAGTCGATGCATAGCCGCATCGATCCGTATTTATTTTTTACCAATAGCACGAAAGCTCCTCACGGTCTAGCAACTCTTGTAATTGTACCTTCAGCTTTTTCAGTTCTGTTGGAGCCATTCGGTAAGGCACCTTTGATATCGGTCTTGTATCAGGGAAGGTATAGATGCTGAATTCTATTTCTTGATTCGACGGCATATCGGGCATCTCGTCTAAGAAAATCTCACAAAAACCTGCCACAACATCAGTCTGCACTATGTTTGTATTATCCTTCCTCGTATCTCGAACTGATGCTAAATGTCCTGCACAACCGGAACGCAAGAAATGCCTCGCCAAAATTGTCGATACCACCATGACCGTTTTTGAGACCGTACCGCGCGAATATGAAAACTCTGTCTCGCCAGGAAGACGAAACACAACTCTCTTCTTCGTGCACTCGATTGTTGCATGGCAAGTGCCCAACCAATCCATACCTAGAATTCTGTCGTACTCTTTGATGTCTAGTACGACGACTTCCAAGGATAGATTTTTGCCCCTGATGCAAATGTGGACGTCCTTATAAATAAAGTTTGTAGGCATATTTTATATCTAGTAATTGTATGGCTATTTTATTTTCTTTAGCAAAGTCAGCAGATATAAAAATATGCGATGCACCGAATCAAATAGTATTCGAGCATGTATATGTTTAGAGTAATATACCTATTACAATAGTATCGGACTCGAACGCCTTATCCCGACTCAATCCGTAGACTCGGCCTTGTGCCCCATGGCGTTGATTATGCGGGTTCACTGCCATCATATTTACGTCTTGCAGTGGAGGCGCTCTATCTGATTAGAAATGTTCCTCGAAGGATTTAGAACATTCTTTGGGGGTTTGTTCTCCCCTGGGGACAATCATAAGACTTGTGACCTATCTTACCACATCTGAAGAATCTGGACACCATGTATTAAAATATCTGATGTCCATTTTGGGAGCACCTGTTGCACCATACTCCCTCATAGGAGCCTCGATTTCCAAACGTATTTGGATGTTTCTGTATTCCAGACCTTCCGGCGTCGTTAGGACGTTTCTTGAAATTGTTGCGGACTACTGGCACGGCTCGTTGTGACATACGGCCAAAGATTCGCTCGCTATCAAGTACGGCTTTGTAGGATTCACGATAAGTTTGGCATTGCTGATTCATGACATCCCTACAAAATTTGTCGTTCAGGCTCCGTTGAAAATGTTCGCACCATTCTTCTTTGTTGGGCAGGAAGGCGATGGCAAAATTTGCAAGTTTTAAGAAGCTTGCATCATAATCTTAAACAGTCTTATTCCTTTGCCTCAACATCATGAACTCGTTTCCTTTCTGTCAAGGGATGGCACGAGGAACATATTGTTCAAGAAAAGCTTCCTTGAACATTTTCTAGGAGATCTGGGTGTCGGTGTCGGCTTCGTATATTTTTTGCTTCTTCGCTGCCCACCAGTCGTAGGCCCTCAGTTGTAGTTGTAATGTCGTACATGCTACCCTCTGGGACCTTTCGATGCAGAAAAGATTGAATAAATCCTCAATCTCTGTAAGCCATCGTACAATCACATCAGGCTCTGCTCGACCATTGAACTTAGGCGGGTTTATCTTGCGGAACTCCGTTGCTTTGAACAAGGAAGAAGAATTCATCGTTTGTAGTTGAAATTCTTCCTCGATTTCTTCTTGAGTATCTTCCCTCTCTTCAGATGCCACGACCGTTGTGTTGGTGTTGGCCACCATATTGTTAGGGCGTCCATTTACTTCTGTTGTACTCCAAATTGAGCTTGGATTTGCATCTGAAGTTGTTGCTATTGCAGCTCCTTCAAGTGGATTGTAGTCTCGATAGGATTAGCACCCTTCGAACTAGACGAACTATCTATAGTGTTGGTTGTTTTGGCAGGATTATTCTTATTTTTCTTAGTCATTCCTACAAAATAGAGTAAACCCGTTAGTATTTTACAAATATCTACGGGCTTACCTGTATGGAACTTTTATTTCACGCAGCATATCGACAAGCATTCAATCGAGTAATCGCAACCAACATTCCAAACGAAACATTTTTCAAAAATTCGAGGAAACATAACTGTGCTCTGATACCAATTTGTCACGTCCTAATTCGACGAACCGTTCATCCTCGCATTGATTATGCCGAATCGATCATCCTTGCTAGGGCGTGATGACGTATGTGTTTAGAGTTGCACTCGTACAAGGCAAGGTATTACATTTGATACATCGTTTGAAACACCAAGTTGATACTTCACAAATCTCAGAGAATTGAACACGCAGTTTAGGAAGATAGAAATATGCTTTCATTAATAACTTGCAACTACGTGCAATTCATATTATATTGGATATGCCGTTGCGACTACAATGATTGAAACAAAAGAAAATACTCGACAAGCTGCCTGAACTAACAGTTATTGTTCCATACATTCATCCTTTTATATATTGAAAGCCTTCGATGAATTGGCTTTAAAATACTTCAGAATAGGAAGAGCTTCAAAATGCCTCTCCGAACTTCAACTTTGGCTTAGCGACGTGCACCCCCAGAGTCCTCGTCACCTATGGGGTTAGGTGATTAGTACACTTGGGAATGCACTGGTGAGCGGGATGAACCCACTCGTCTAAACCAACTATAATTGTTAAGATAAGCATGCATTGGAGTTTTCTTTCTATTTAGAACTAAATGAATTCAGTGCATATTGATAGCCTTCCATTTAAAACAGTAAAAGCAGACAGAAATCATAGTAGTTTATCTCAATTCTTACCACTGTCGTGCTTATCCCTGTATGAAACAAATATAATACTTACCACCTACAGAAGACAATAAGTGAGCATGCTCTTATATGTAGTCATCAGTGTTAATTACCACGAGGGACTATTCTCTATGGTATTACGATGTGCCCTATCTGACTAGGTTGCAAGCCTAGCTGGAGGTCTCGTAATGCCTCATGCCAAGCACGAAATCTCAAATTCTTCCAAGGTCGATTCAGTTCCGATGCCCTGGATACCGTTTCGAGGAAACCCTTATGCACGAGCTGTCCATAACCATACAAATGCGAGAATAGTTTAACATATGAAACAGATTAGCATATCGCGGATAGTATTAAGCAGTATTATCATATTTCTACTCATGCAACAAATTATTTTTCCCAAAGTCTTACTTCCGATTTGGCATCCCGTAGGCACCAATTTCCCCAAGGCATCATATGCCGCAACCAACGTTTCACTTTATTTTGCAGATCATGAAATAGTATATCTCTTTTCTTGAATCTTATCTTTTTATTTTTTGATGTAAAACTTATATTTTCAGAGTAGTTTAC
>JANAVB010017815.1:0-69508 GCA_029216955.1 Iris pallida
GCCTTTGATGATATTAAAGTACCTGATGAATCGCCAGTTCTGGTAGCCCTGGTCACCGAAAACCCTTTCTGCTCTATGTACGGGCGATGGAACATTCACTCGATGCTATACTAGCCCAAAATAATGATACGGGACATGAACAAGCAATTTACTATCTCAGCCAGATGGTAGGACCTGAACATAGGTACAACTGTCGTGGAGAAGAAGTGCCTTGCCCTAGTGTTCGCCATTCAAAAAATGCAATACTATGTGACAGGATAGACCATCATGTAATTTTACGAGTCAACCCCTCAGGGTTCTCATGACCAAGCAGGTACTCAGTTCTCTTCTAGCCACCTGGACGATACTACTATCCCCTTATGACATGGTTTTTGTTCGCAGAAAGCTATCAAGGGTCAAGCCATGGCTGACTTCCTAGCAGCCCATCTAGGCTTAAAATAGCCAGAATTTACGAAGAAATTCCTGATGAAGTCGTCACCTTGAACATGACTTTGCACGACGCCATTTGGCGGATGTTCTTCGACGGTGCTTCAAGAACGGTACCACAAGGTGATATCGGCGCTATAGTCGGGGTGGTATTAATTTCTCCCTCAGGACTAGTAGCCAATCGGGCGTATTCTCTTACAGAACCCTGTTCGAACAACGTAGCCGAATATAACGCTCTAGTCATTGGACTCCAACTCGCGAAAGAAGTAGGAATTAGATACCTAGAAGCTTATGGTGACTCACAGTTGGTTGTTAACCAGATCCGAGGTTCATACGAGGTTCACAATGAGGACCTGATTTCCTATTATCAGACAGCAGTGGCCATCTTTACAACCTTGGAGTGGTTCTTTATAGAGCACGTTCCTAGACTTTAAAATATCGAAGCCGATGCCCTGGCCGGTCTCGCCGTTTCCTTGGCACTCCTAAATAATGCTCATCATCTAGTCGACATAATAGGCCATGAACTGGTCTGCCCTAGTAACAATCTTCAACTGGGTATGAGTTGCTCCGACCAGATAACCAATGACATACTAGACTGGAGACATCCACTCATCGACTTTGCGGTCTATGGAATTCTGCCAGAGAATGTGGAGGAAGCTACCTCAATCAGAAGACGCTTCCTCAGATTCTTCTACGATACGGAGACAAAAATATCATATTGGCGATCCTATGATGGGCTACTACTAAGAGGCCTATCAAGTGCAAAGGCCAAAGAAGCCCTACGTGAAGCTCATGACGATACTTGTGGGGCTCACCAACCTGGCCCAAAATTACAAGATCGCCTTCGCCAGATGGGTTATTACTGGCCCACGATGGTCGCAGATGCAGTTGATTATGCAAAGAATTGCAAGGCTTGCGAGATCCATGTAGATTTCATACATCTGCCATCTGAATTCTTGCACCCGACAGTGACCTCTTGGCCATTTGAAGCATGGGGAATGGACGTCATCGGGCCAATCACCCTGCCGTCGTCTAGAGGGCATCGGTTCATACTTGCAATCATCGATTACTTCTCCAAATGGGCAGAAGCTTTTCCATTGGCAGAGGTCAAGACATCGAACGTGATTAGCTTCATAAAACATTACGTCATCTACCGTTTTGGACTGCCCCAGAGGATTATCCACGACAATGGTCCGCAGTTCGTAAGCCATACTTTCTTTCGATTTTGTGATAAGAATCGAATTCAGAACATGGCCTCGACAACATATAACCCCTCGGCCAATGGTCTGGCTGAAGCATTCAACAAAACCTTAATCAAGCTCCTCAAAAAGTTCGTGTCTGCAAACAAACACGACTGGAATGAAAAGCTTGGTGAATGCTTATGGGCGTATCGGACGACAATTCGGACGGCTACAGAAAATATACCGTTCTCCTTGGTTTACGGAAGCGAGGAAGTCCTCCCATTGGAAACTCAGACCCCCTCACTACGAGTGGCCCTCACCTACCGGTTAATGGCGGACGATAACTATCGCCGACGGCAACAAGAGTTAGAAGCATTAGATGAGAAGCGTTTACAAGCTCAACAAAGCATAGAGCTCTAACAAGCGCGCATCTCTCGGGCTTTCAATAAAAAAGTCAAACAGAGAATATTCTAAGTTGACAATTTTGTCTTGGCCATTCGCAGACCAATGGTCATGACTCATAAGACCCCCGGCAAATTCCAGCCTAAGTTGGAGGGTCCGTTCGTCATTGATACCGTATTCTACAATGACGCGGATCGTCTCACAAAATAAAATAGAGACTTGCTCATGATGCCCATTAACGGCAAGTTCTTTAAGAAATACAATGTCTAAACGACACCTTCAAACTATCTCTCGGATTGTGAGTTATATACCCTCAGGTATCGCTGAACTTACACTCTGACTTCAAATCTCCCAGATTGTTGAGTTACGTACCCTCAGGTACCACTGGACTTACTCTCTAACTACTTCTAATGAATTCATATATCATCTCTTGGTCATATCTATGAACTTCCTGGTCACAGCTTCTCTCCACCAAGAGTTTGTCTCAAAATCTATTACCCGTACCACCAGTACGCAGAAGGATAATAGGTCCCTAAAACTTATCCTAATCTATTGCTCACACTGTAAGTGCACAAAAGGGGTAATAGGTTCACAAAATTTTCTAACAGAAAAAAATAATCACGTCCATATTACCTCTGAGTTGTTTTTCCATCCATCATAAACAAATCACCCAGTGCATAGAACTTCCACGTTAATAGCACCTCTGAGTTGTTCTGTGTACCCCTATTATGCCTACTCCTACCATGTCCTCATTACCTCTGAGAAGTAAGGCTCTGTTTTGACCCATATTTACCACGTCCTCATTACCTCTGAGTAAATATGTTAGTTTCCTCTCGACTTATTATCCGTACTCGCATCGCTAGTACATAAAAATAGTAATCAGTCCATAAAAGTTATCCCAATCTATTAATCGCACCATTGGTGTACCAAAGAGCAGTAGGTCCATAAAATATCACTCAAATCTATTTGCTCGTATTTCCAGATGCACAAAAGGGCAATAGGTCCACAAAAGTCCTCCAGTGGGATGTCCACTGCCAACCACAAATACTGTATTAGACCCTCTAGTACAAGCACCCCTTTCCTCACAATCATATGCTTCTGGAGCCCAATTGTTCTGTTGCATTCACTCCCCAGTAGTAGAACAACAATGTCCACATCACCTCTGAGTTGTTCAGTGTATCCTCACTGAGTTTACGCCTACCATGTCCATATCACCTCTGAGTAGGAAAGCTCTACCATCAACCTTATATTTACCACGTCCATATCACCTCAGAGTAAATATGTTGGTTCCCTCTCTCAACTTATTATCTGTACCTAAAACCAAGGTACGCCAAGGATGATAAGTTCACAAAATTCTCCAACAGGAAAAACAACCACGTCCATATTACCTCTGAGTTGTTTTTTCGTCCATCATAAACAAACAACCCAATACATAGAACTTCCACATTGATAGCACCTCTGAGTTGTTCTGTATATCCCCATTAGGCTCACTCCTACCACATCCTCATTACTTTTGAGTAGGAAGGCTCTACTTTAGACCCATATTTACTACGTCCTCATTACTTCTGAGTAAATATGTTGGTTTTCTCTCCACTTATTATCCGTACTCGTACAGCCAGTATACAAAAAGGGATAATAGGTCCACAAATATCTTCTGTTGACCACAAATATTATATTAGGACCTCTAGTATATGTACCCCTTTTTCACAATCATATGCTTTTGGAACCTAGTTGATCCGTGGCATTCATTCCCCATTACATAGAACTTTCACGTCTATATTACCTCTGAGTTGTTCTATATATCATTATCTAAGTCCACTCCCACCACATCCTCATTACCATCAACCCCATATTTACCATGTTCTCACCACCTCTGAGTAAATATGATGGTTTCCTCTCTCAACTTATTATCCGTACCTAAAACTAAGGTACGCCAAGGATGATAAGTCCACATAAAATCTCCAGCAGAAGTATCCAAACCTATCACGTCCATGCTACCTCTGATAAGATTGCCACACCTAAACAACTCTGCTTTTCATGCTTCTTATTCAAAGTATTCCAAATTTGTAATTTGAAAACTTTGAAGGGGGTCTTATAGAAGCATGAAAAATATTACTTTTAGTCCCATATCGGAAAGAAGAAGAAGAAAGGGCTTACTCCATTCTATAAATAGAGCAACCTTGCCTCCTTTGAAAAGGGCACCAACTTTCCTTCCCTCCTTCCAACTTGGACTCTTCCTACTATGCACCTTCGGGTACTAAGTCGAAGAAGTCTAGGACAGTACGGGCTCAACAAGCCCAGTCAACTGTCCAAGTTGCTGACTGTCAGCGAGCCCCGTTGACTGTTACCTGGGCTCCTGAGGGAAAGTTGTACAGAACCAACCGCATCCAGTCCCCCAGGGCTAACGCACAGGGTGGGTCTTCAAAGTCTCCCTCTAAAGATCTAGAGCAAGTGCTTTTACCAGCCACGGATCAGGGAGCAAACATGATGCCTAAGCACCCGTGCGCTCGGGGTACCTGGGTCCATAAGTTCGGTACAAAAGTAGATCAGCTTGCTATTGACCTACGTGAGGTGATTACTCACAAGCGTAAGGTGGCAGCATTGGCATACAATGAGTCCCTCCCGGGACATCGTTGCACCCGAGTCATCATCAACTGCTGCTGCCACAAGACAGTGGCTCCATTACCAAGGCAGTCTGTGTTCTAGCGACTGCGACCTACTGCACCTTTCCAATATCATCTCGGAAACATAATACAAATTGAAGACGTTGTAACGGCCTGCTCTCAACTAGATACGTTACTCAGATGTCTCAGTTAGGCCCATCATCCCAGTCAAGCGCATCACAATCTTCTGAAGGAGTCCACCGTCAAATCTTCTTCGAACAAGGAGATCAGTCAAGAGGGAGACAAACAAAACTCTCTAAAATTATGACATTCGGCACAACACCTTCTCCTAGGGTGCCCATACCCATCCAGCCAGAAGATATCCTTCATGCGACTTAATCATGAAATATTTCTCATGCGGCTCAGCCATGAGATGGCCTCATGCGGCTCGGTCAGAAGGCATTCCTCATACAGCTCGGTCATGAGACATTTCTCATGCGGCTCGGTCATGCGACGTCCTTCATGCGGCTCGGTCATGAGACGTCCTTCATACGGCTCGGTCATAAGACATTCTTTCATACGGCTCAGCCATAAGACATTCCTCATGCGGCTCGGCCAGGAGACATCCTTCATGCGGCTTGCCACAGAAGATTAGTTGATGCACGTGACAAATTGACCAGGTCTCAACTGTTCAACCATCAGTCACAGACCGAGTCTCGAGGATGATTACGGCTATATGGCCCGGGGATTTGCCATGTGGTTATCAATACGGCTCAAAATATCCTTTATCCCAAAATCACTATAAATAGCAGGATGCCACACCCCTGCAAGATGGTTGGTAATCCGAGGCTGGCAACCTTCAAAGAAAAAGCAATATCTTCACGAGCTAGAGACTGCATCAGATAGTCCACGGAGTAAGGCAGAGTTGATAGCACTTTCCCGAGCCTCCACCGTCACCCCCATAATCAAAACTAAACAATTGTACTTAGATTGTTTCCTAGGCTTTCTTTCTAGGCTCTTCTTTGTACAAGCGAGTTTGCAATCAATTCCAGTGTTCTGTAATTCCTGTTGATTTTATATGGCAAACCGGCCCTACTCTTTATATGCACGAATTTGCTCTCTCTCTCTCCTTATTGCTACCACCTTCAACCTCTCTCCCAATCTATCCCTCCAAAATCCTAACCCGAGAAATCTCTTTGTTGGTGCTCTTCACTATTCAAACTCAAGATTTCAAAGTTTTGGGTGATTCTCTTCCATCCTCCTTCATTATTTTTAAGGTATAACTCTTATATCTCCGTCTCCACTTCCATTGTTGTTCTTTATTTTTTACTATTATTAATAGCTCCTAGACTTTTTAATATAGGGAAGAGGATTAGGACTGAGGGAGCTTCATCATCTAACCCTCCTTATTCTCCTCCAAATCCTATTCACCTATTGTTCAATTCTCCTCCTCCTTCAATTCCAACACTTATAATGAGCATATTTTCGTATTGTTAGAAGCCTCTAATGAGTGGTTACTCCAATTTTTGCTGATGAAGTGTTATGCCGGGACATCCCATTAACTTCACAATATTTTTTGAATTTAATCTTAATTTCAAGGATCAATGTCTTGATGAACTTGTGTCCACATCGTCACTCATTTACCTCAATACAATTCAAATGTTTTATTGTAACATGACTCATGACGACCGTAAAATCTATTCTTGGGTCGCCGACATTAATATTATGTTTGATGACTTTGACCTAGTTGAATATCTTGAACTTCCTGACCCCAATTCTTAGGAGTGTATTGTTGATGCTCGGGATTTCCAATTTGTTGGTGATATCACACTTGAAGGGTTCAAGGATATGATGTGAGAACCCAACAGCCGCCCTCGTAAACTTTGGGCTAAGTATCTCAACAACCATTTCTATGAACTTCGTCGCATTATTTTCTCTTCCATCCTGCCAAAAGCAGGATCTACCGATGAGGTTACTTATCATGGGATTACCGTCCTTTATTATCTTCACTTCACCATCCCCTTCAATTTTTCTCGCACGATTATGGATTGGATGATTCGTGCAAGGAAGAAGCCAAAATTGCTTGTTTATGCGATGTACCTTCCTATGATCTTTCGTGCCTTCTATATCCCTTTAGATGAGTGTCAGTTTTTAGCTGCTCCTGCCTTTCTGTCCAAGGCACGTAGGATTGCCCCTGCTCCTCTTCCTCCTGCTCCAGTTGAGTAGGAATCTACTAACTTAGATGCACCTCAGCCTGATCCTTCTGCCATGCTCGACTCCATCCGCGACATGTTGCGCGATCGCTTCCGTTTAGAAGACGATCGCTACACCCAGATGGACTATCAAACCACTTTGCAGATGAGCACCATCAGCAACACTCTTTATGATATCCAGTACAACATGGCCCGACATCCTACGATGCCATTTCCTACGGGTCGGGACCCTTCTCGCGAAGGCTACCGAATTGTCGACCCATGGGCCAGGTGGTACTTGGATCATGATGCGACATTTGTTGATCCTCGTCGCTCTTCTAGCGAGCCATCCAAGTCAGTCGGTCCATCTCGTTCCCATGCTCCATGAGGGTCATGGTCTTCTACCTGCTGCTGCTGCTGATGTTTACTTTTAGTTATGCTTTTCAATTTAATATTTTAGCACACTTTCCACTATGTTTTTGTTTATGACTTCATTTTGTCATGTATGACTTATAGTTTATTTACTTTGCATTATCAAAACTGCTAGCTGTCTCTACCAATTGTTGGTAATGGTTATAAGTTGTGTGTTTGCTATATTTACTTTGTCTATTTTTTCTCTTTACGGGGGAGCTATGATTCATTTTGCTAAATGACAAAGGGGGAGAAGTATAGATATTTTTTGATGTGATCTTTATATGTTGTTGGATATTATGTTGTGCTTGGATAAAGAATTTCGCATCAGGACAAAACCGAAATAGTTATTTGTGGGGAAGCCGACATATCTATTTGCGGGGGAGCTACTTTATATATACAAACTACTCCCTTCAATGTGTGTCCAGGTATGAATGTTGTCACATGCAAATATCTTTTTGTCAATTATCAAAATGGGGGAGATTGTTGACCCAAACTGGATCACAGTCAACCTAATTTAGAAAACTAACAAAACAATATCTGATATGATCCAATATGATATATTGAGCTCAAAGACAAGAACATCATCTACAACATATCAAGTTCACGGCAGACGTCATCGACAAGTTGGTCATTACAATTGTACTTGTACCGAGTCTGTTATTTTTATTTTATTGAGTCTAGGAACATGTATGTTGAATTGTACTGAGTCATCTCAACCCTAGACTTACTACTACAAGCTCCACCATACAAACAAGACAATCACCAAAACAAACCAAACCAAACCAAACCGTTCTAGCCTACTTCAACTTTCTGGCCCCAAGGAATAAGAATTTGGGCCGAACTCTGTCTCCTAAAAATTAGGAAGCTAATTTTTAGGAACACCTTGATCTAGGCTATCCAACGTCCGAATTTTTGAATATTTGAGACAGAATTATGGCCATATTCTACCTCCTCAGACTAGTATAAATATGGCTTCAATTCTCTCATTTCAAATTATCTCTCACTCTCAATCTTCTAAGCCTAATACATTCTAAGACTTCCTTTTCAAATCTACCAGCCCCAAAACTTTCTAAGCTCCAAGGTGATCAAGTGCGATTCAGCTAGAAGTTCTGTGCTAGAGTTGTAAAGAAGTAACTTGGACAATTCTATGTTTCGTCTCTGCGAAGTTGTAAGAAGTTTTCGTGCTCTTCTTAGTAAAGGCAAGTGTTGTACCCTATTTCACAAATAGTGGATATCAATCCTGAGCGAGAGTTTTAAGGCTTGGACTAGTCCTCCACGAGGGAAACTTGGTATAATCGCTGTGTTTGCCTATGCTCTTTTGATCTCTATTAATTTCCGCATTACTACTCTGATTACTTACTCTCTTGGTATTTGCTTTCTGGACTTGTTATAGAGTTAATTTTTTAATTGGTTATTATTGACACAAACTCTATGCACCCCCCTCTATAGTTGCCTACACGTACTTCATTAACAAGTCGACAATGCTTTCTCTCAGCTACATTGTTTTGTTTGGGAGTTTGAGGGATATATACCCGATGAAATATGCTGCAATTATGAAAATGATTTTTGACATTATTGTTGATGAACTCGCCACCACCATCACTTTAAAATTATTTGATTTTCTTGCCAAACATATTTTCCACAAGTTTTTGAAATGCCATAAATGTAGAGAAAATATCATACGTTCGATATAATGGAAAGAACCAAGTGAAACAACTATAGGCATAAAAATATTTAACATAAAAATGGTAACCTTCAATAAAAGTAATAGGAACCGGTCCCTACACATCATATTATATAAGTTTCAATAAAAAAGAAACATCATGAAATGAGAAAGAAGTGTCAATTGACTAGTTTTGCCAAATGGACTACTTTTACAAAAGTGGCTTGAAGAAGTATTATTATAAAGAGGTAAAACCTTACTTAAAGAGCATAAAACTATATCTGACAAGTGCCCTAAGCGAGCATGCCAAGTATCTACTATTGCCTTCTGGGAGACAAATAGAGGTAATATCGAACGTCTTATTCTGACTGGCAGCACAGAGAGTATAAATATCACAATCACGGTCCCCATAGTAGGACCTTTCATGTTTTTTTATCATGCCACAATTCTATATGACCAGAAGTCACCATTAGGCGTGATGTCGTACAATTCTAGATTGCACTGTACAAGGCAAGATCAACACACAGTCGATGGAACATCTCAGAATACAAGACATCACAACAAAATTAAGCAGAAAAGTCGAATAAACACGATAAACTAAATGATTATCTTTATTGATAATGTTCCTGCAAAATTACAATGGCTCGAAGCTAATGAATAACTTGATTACAAGCACACACACACACCCCCCCACACTCACACCCACCAACACACACACACACACTCTCTCTCTCTCTCTTTCCCTCTCTCTACAAAGAATAAGGCTTACAACTTAAGAAATATACAACAATAAAGTTCCATAAATTATGTCCTTTATAACCAAAAGACAACATCTTTAGCCGAACAACTTCAAGCACCAACCAAGCTCCAATGCCGTAGTACGTTCAAGAAAATCTTCGCACCTAGGGGGTTGGGGGCCAGTACATTGTCGTGTAATGGTGTGTAACCTCTAACCAACTTAACCAAAAAACAAAACATTGAAATAAGTGTATACGTGCATACATTATTTGATCTTCTAATCTTACATTAGGATCAGTAACATGGCAAAGCAAGCATGTGTCTAGAAGCATAAAAGTGTCACTTACTATAGTATATCTTATCCAATACTTACCATCATTTTCGGTCATTACAATAATATCAATCATACTACATAAATGTGTTATAAATTATGTCCTATAAAGAAATCCGTTAGCATTCATAAAATATACATAAATGTGCCAAGTGAACGCGTCCTCGTGACCAACTCGTTAAGATTGAAAGCAGATGACATTAACGTGCAACCTAATTATATGAAGGTTACTAGCACCACAAGCCATATTAGAATATTTTTCTAGTATGGCGATGATCCTTCGCGTGCGGGTAGCTAGCCCTACCAAAGGTCCTGTAATATCCCATATTGCAATGCGCCCTTTCTGTCCAGGTCGCAAGCTCTACTGAAGATCCTGTAATACCTTGTGCGTAAAGCATGTTCTATATAATTTTCATTAACGCACGATTGGTTCCGCTATACCCTGAAAGTCGTTCGAGAAAAGCATAACCTTGTGCACAAGTTGTCCATGACCACGTAATATGCGTCGACAATTAATCAACTAAAAACATATGCATGGTACATAAATCTAGATAAAATATCACACATCTCTACTCATAAACCGATAATACTTGGAATATCCATAATTCCATTCTATGTTAAGATTGGCAACCAAAGGTGCCAATTTATCGTGGCACCATGCTACAACCTAAAAGTTTTGTGGTACCTCACCACATCTACACCACTTCGTAGCACCATGCTACACGCGTCCATAACTTTTTATCTCACCAATCTACACATCCATACTATATCATGGCACCACGTCACATATACTTACCATTCCATTTTCCTACATAAACAATCTGATGTACAACCAAATACATACAACACTATGCTTCATATTACAACATAAACAATAACCTTATAGTCCATATGATATGTATATAGCAATAATCGTTATCTTTTTTTAATCTTGGTTCTTTTTATTAGCATACAAAAAACTCAAGCATAAAGAACTAGAAATGTAACATCAACTCATTTAGCGTGAAGGTAAAAGAGCAAAAGATTAAAACTACCCACCATAAAGAAATGCTGATATGCCTCATGGAGCATATACTGAACATGCCTCAAGCAGACGATTTGATATGATGCACAAACTTCTTAATCGGTATAACCATACAAATGAGTCATCCTCCATAAACCATCTAATTCGACCGAATTAAGCAAGCCTGCATCACCGCTCAAATCTTGCAACATCACTCACAACACAAATCCATCAGCATATATAATCAAACCAAGAGGCCTATACAAATCCAAACAACAAAAACAAACCAAGGAGCCAATATAATGCCTCCACCCAGAACGAGGCATAATGCATCACAGAGATTGTAATGTCCCAGTTCCAAAATATATAGGACTAAGAATACATATATATGCTAGTTTGTATCAATTAGACCCCAGTGTAGCTGGAATCCGTATAAGTTGTACTATAACAATACACTATCTAAATAACTCAATAATCTTTCTAAGTCAAAATCCACAGTAATATAGAATAGAAAAGAAGGGTCAATATATATCACAGTGTGCACCACATGCTACACTTGTCCAAATAGAGTCGCAAGAAGTAATATGAGTCCAAATACTAAGCTAATAAGTAGAAAGAAAGTAATAAAGATAAGTATGTAATCGAAAAAGATAGTTGAATTAGAAATAGCAACACCATCATGTCCCACAAACGAACTTCGCTCAATCGACTACTTGGAGAGATTACCATGTCCTCAAGGGACATAGCAAGATACAAACAACATGCCAAAATAACAGTAAATGAAATACATGAACTGAAGGATAACTACAATAACCATTATATGAAATGCACATGAGAATACATTCCATATATCAGGCTTCAGCTGCTGAGACTTACAAGCACCTCAGCAAGGCTATCGCTCTAGGCACCATATTGTGGGACCAAGGGCATACGTGTCAAGATAATCACTAAATGTCTGTTACAAAGACAATGATATACGAGTCAGGTAACAACCAAGTTACGGCTACAGAGACGAGGTTAAACGTGTCAAGATTGACTGATATTATGGTATTGTTCTTCCCATCCCATAGTCTAGTTCTATCCAGTCAAGTCATGTCAAGTCACGAAAGAAATCCTAAATACAAGTATTAATCCTGGATCCTATCACAGTCCAAACCACTAATATCTTATGTAAGACTCCATATCATGATCGTGTCCTATGTCTATCGTGTCAATAAAATACGAGTAAAATGTATCACTATACCTACTGTTGATACCTGATATCTATATGCTGACATCGACACCCGAATACACTTTGGACGCTAAGTATCAACTAATCCTACGTCCACAATATTTCAAACAATAACATAAATGACCAACAAAAGAAGATAAACAAGTACTAGAACATTGGTAATGTACACTTGCCTGTGTTGGCCCATTCGGTTTCAGTCAACTTAATTTTGATAGTTAACAAAATCATGTCTCGATATTATGCAATATGACTCTCAAGAAGATTCAACAATGCTCGGATGATTGACGGTTTTACTTAGGGCTGGGCATACGGGTCTAGGACCCGTGGTTCTAATCCGAACCGAACCGTAAAACAGCCAAACAAGTCGGATCGAAAATTTCAAAACTGAAATGGGGCGGGATGGGATGGGTCCTGTGACATGAACAGTTCGGGGCGGGTCATACTTTGAAAACACACGGGGCCCCGGTCCGGCCCGTTTGTAAGGGTAGTATAGTAAATTTAGATTTTTGTATAGTTTTTTTATAGGGATAGACTCTCAGGTGTTTTTTTAATAAAGTGATTTTAATGTTTGATTATAGGTAGTTTTTTGTACAGTTTTGTTAGTTTTGTATAGGGATAGTTTTGTTACTTTTGTATATAGTTTTTTTTGTACGCCAAATATTAGACCCGTATGGACCCGCGGCTTGTTGCGGATTGGACCTGTTTCCAACGGGTCGGGTCATGTCCGGTTCCAAAAATAAATTGACCCATCCCGTCCTGCCTCGTTAAAGCACGGGTCAGGTTCAGGTCAATAAATTTTTGGCCCGATTCGACCCGTGCCCAGTCCTAGTTGTACTTTTAATTATATAATTTTTTATTTTATTGGGTCTAGGAACTGTGTACATCAAGTTGATACCAAAAGTCTACTCAGATAAATCCAACAAGTCCACTCAAATAGCTTACCAAACAATCTAAAAAAACCTAACCCATTCAAACAAAAAATCATTCCAAAATAAACCAAAATTCCATAACTATTAGGGCAACCAAACTCGGACGAGCTCTGGTCGAACCCAGACTGAAATTGGTCATGATATATTTGGACATCCCAGGCAGCTATGAAATCTCTGATATTGTGGTTCATAACATTCGAAAAAATTCAAATATACACACAAATTCTGGAACTCATCCCACAAAAATCCTGTAAATAGGCATAGATTTACATATTCCTACTCACTCATCTCTTCTCATCATTCTATCTTATAGAGTGATCTTTGAGCTTTAACCTTCCTATCTCTATGATAAACTCCTCAGCCTTTCTAGTTCCAAGTACGATCACGGTTAGAAGTCTGAAAAGAGTTGTAGAAGCTTGGTTCATAAAAGCTTATCTCTACAACATAACTCGCAAGTTCTTCGGATTAAAGCTCGTGTTGTTTAAGTTATTGTCTGCTTCATATAAAATCACAAGGTGTAAGGAGCTGCAAGTGCTTTGGATTCAAAGATCATGTTTCCCTATCGTGACTATAGTGGATTCACTCCATGCAATAGTTCTCGGGTCTGGACTAGTCCTCTCAAAGAAAACTAGGAGAAAATTTTATTATTTGTGTTTGCTCTCTAAACTCTTATACTTTTAATACTTGTCTTATACACACATAATTTATTCAGTTGGTTACGCTCTGCCTTCACATAGAATAATTTTTATTAGATAGATATTTTTGCTGCATTCTATTCACCCCCTCTAGAGTTGTCTAATGGTCATTCAATTTGTATCAGAGCTAGATCTCTTACTATAGAACTATCATCCTAGAGTTATGGCAACTATTGGATCTATCCACACCAACAATGGTAAAGGACAGTCGACAAATAGGCCACCCCTATTTAACAGTACCAACTACACATACTGGAAGACATGTATGAGCTTCTACTTCAAGCTCTTAATTTTGATATAAGGTCTGTAGTAATATATGGGTATCATAAGCCACCTAAAATAGTCATAGATGACAACCTTATTAAGAAGCCCTATGATAAATACACAAACAAAAAAGAAATATGCCAGTCTTGATGCTAAAGCTATTAATGCATTATTTTGTGCCTTAGACCGAACTTAATTCAACAAGGTTTCTACTTGTACCACTTCACACAGAGTATGAAAACTTATTTAGGTCACTCATAAAGGAACCACGCATGTAAAAGAATCAAAGATTAGTCATCTAACACAAGAATATGAAGCATTCAAGATGATGCAAAATGAGACTGTAACTCAAATGTTCGTACGATTCTTAGACATCATTATCCCTCTATCGTCTCTTGGTAACGAGTACAAGAACCATAAGAAGACTCAAAAGATACTCAAAGGACTCACCAAGAACTAGAATCCCAAGGCCACGGTAATCATTGAGGGAAATGATCTAACAACAATGACCCTCGAGATACTCACAGGGAAGCTAAAGACTCACGAGTGAGATCTCAAGGAATTTAAAGAGCCCTCACCAAAGGAAAAGATGATTACAATCAAGGAACAACATCACAAGGAAGCCTCCAACTCTGACTCTAACGATGATGACTCTCAAGAAGACGACATTGCTCAGATGACTAGAAACTTAGAATTTTTAAAAAATTAAGAGATCAAAGAAGAAGGAGTCTAATGATAACTGTGATGAAGAGCCAATGTGCTATAACTACAAGAAGCCTGGCTACATAAAGAGAAAATTTCTGATGATAAAGAAAGGAGGCCGAAGTGATCGCCCATCCAGAAGAATATTATCAAGAAAGTATGCTAACACAAGCATCTGGCATGAAAGCAAAGCAAGTGAGTCTGAAGAAGAAGAAATGACTCGAGACTCTGTAAACCTCTTATTCATGGCACTAACTGATCATGTATCAAATAAACCAACTATGATAATTTCACTTTTGATGAACTAAGTGATGCCTTCAATGATCTATTAAAGGAATATAGAAAGCTCCGTGTAAGTTCAAGCATGCCAAGCAAGATATTCAATCTTTATCAGTCTAAAATTTACAAACTTACTACTCTACTAGGAGAAGTTAAAGATATGTCTTCTTGTTATAATCTAGATGAGATATCCAAACTTAAGCTTAGTCTTCGTGAGGCTCTTAATTGCACTAACAAGAGACCTCAAGAGAATACTAAACTTAAGGAGAAACTCGAATTCAAAAAGAAGAAGTATCATATAGCTACTCTTAGAATAGATGCTTTATCTACTATGTATAATGAAATGTATGATACCTCTAAAAGATTAGTGACTAGATTGGGTAAAATGATTGAACAACCTATTATCCAACCTAAGTTGAGATACGTAGCCAAGCAAGTAAGCACGCACAATTAGACTTATCCAAGAAAGGATAATATATCTCAATATCATGCATACATAATACACCAATCCAAATCTCATCACTATGCATACAAATCGCAACACACGTGCCACACAATCACATATTCTACTATAGATATCCTCATAAATCACAAAGTACGACTTCACATAAGCAGACCTATCGTCCTATACCTAGCACCAATATCCTTGCCATAGGTCACTACTACGGAAGAAACGGGCATATTTCTATATTCTGTAGAACTAGAAAATTGGTAGACACAAATGTTTATGCACGGGTACCAAAAACTAACACAATAGAACCTACGAGAAAATAGGAACCAAAGGTTACATCTACAACTTATTTTGTAGATGGAACCTCCTTCTTATGCTAGGAGCAAGTGGATTCTCGATAGCGACTTCTGACGACATATAACTGGTGACACCAACCTATTTGCAATGCTATCGATGAAGAAGAAAGGATATGTTTCCTTTGGTAACGACCTTAAGGTCTATACAATTGGTAATGGTAATTTAGGTATTCCTCTCTATCCTGTCATCAAGGACGTTTGTCTAGTTGTGTATTAAAACATAATCTACTTAGCATAAGTCATGTTGCTAATCACGATTATGGCACACACTTCGTAAAAGACAAATGTTCCATTGGAAGGACTATCAACAATATCATATTTAAAGGTATAAGATAGGACAATTTTATATTTATCAAAATATACTAACCATGCAGGTAGGTGCCTATATGCCAACAAGAATTACAACTGACTACGGCACAGGCGACTAGGACATGTAAATATGGACACAATCTCTAGACTATCCATAAAGAAACTAGTAAGAGGACTTCCAGATATTCCTCTCAAGAATGATATGGTATATTATGACTGTGAAAAAAACAAAGCTACCAATTCCTCATTTAAGTCATTAATCGTTGTAAGTACCTCTAGACCCCCCCTTTAACTTCTGTATATGGACTTATTTGAACCCAGCAGGATCGACGGTCTTGGTGGTAAGCTTTATGCATATGTCATTGTGGATGATTTTTCTATATACACATGGTTTCCTTTCTTACAAATAAAAATGAAGCATTTTTTTGAGTTTTTTTCTTTTTATAAAAAGGTACAAAATGAAAAGGGCTTCACGATTACTCGTATCTGAAATGATCATGGAGGCGAATTCGAAAATAGTGATTTCAAAAACTTTTACAAAGAAAATAGTTTTTCGTATGAAATTTCCTATCCTAGAACTCCTTAACAAAATGGTGTTGTGGAGCGGAAGAACAAAACTCTTGGCAATATGGCTAGAGTCATGTCAAATCAATAAATCTTCTAAAATATTTTTGGGCTGAAGCTGTGAATACAGCATGCCATGTTTTGAACAGGGTTCTTATTCGACCTATATCAAAAAAGTTACCCTATGAGCTTTGGTTTAATAGAATTCCTAACATAAGTTACTGCAAAGCTTTTGGCTGCAAGTTCTTTATTCTTAATACTAAAGATATTCTAGGAAAATTTGACTCCAAGGTCGAAGAAGGTATTTTCTAGGTTTATGTCGACAAAAGCAAAGGCTATCGGGTTTTCAAGAAGCAATTGCTGACTATTGAAGAGTCAATCAACATCAAATTTGATGAACTCAACCAGCAAATACCATACAAAAGTGACGATGATGATGTAATTCAAGCAAATGATAAGCTCACGGATATAGGCAAATCAACTCATCTGGACGATCTGCCTACGAGGTTGAGATTCTCTTTAGATCATCCAAAGGAATTGGTAATAGGTGATGTATCCTAGGTGTAAGTACATGCTCTTCTAGTAAAGATATCATTGCTAATATTGCTTTATCTCTAAAACAGAACCGAAAAATATATGAGAGGCTTTTACTGATAAATTTTAGATTTCTGCTATATAAGAGGAAATCAACCGATTTGATCGTAATCAAGTTTTGGAACTCGTTCCTAAATCAAATGATTATTTGGTCATTGTCACCAAATGAGTGTTTAGAAATAAAGTAGATGAGAATGGTTCAGTCGTATGTAACAAGGCACGTCTCACACCTCAAGGTTATAACCAAGAGGAGCCTACGATGAGACATATACACCAGTTGCTCAACTATAATCTATTCGAATATTTTGTACTTTTGCTAGTTTTTATAGCTTAAATTATTTTAAGTGGTAAAAGTGCTTATCTGATTGGTTTTATCAGTAAAGAAATTTTTGTTATGTAACCTCCTATTTTTTGAAGATTTAAAACAAATAACCACGTATTCGAGCTAAAAAGCCACTATATGGGCTCAAACAAGCCCCACTGCTTGATACAATGTCGGTGTTTTTTGGATAGAACTCAGGTAGAGTTCTGTAGCCTAACGTTAAAATATCTAAATGTTTGTAGCTTGTTCTTGTTACAACACAAAATAATCCAAGAAACGTAGGATCTTTTGTATTATTATAGAAGAAGTACACCAATAATCTTAAACAGAATTTTGAGTACATAAAAATCTGGGTATTGGAGTGATGGAGATTAAGTCTACTTCGACTTCTTTACTCCGTTGACGATCTGATGCAGTTTGTTGTTGAGCTTGGTTGTTGGTGAACTCTTTGTAGCTAAGGGAACTTTATTATTGAAAGCTCTCTCTTTCTCTCTGAAAGTTCTTATCAGAAAAGCTGCAGTCTCTCCTTATGTCTACTTTATGTATGTTTATGTTGCCTTGCACGAGGAAGAAATTGTCCTTTATTTATAGTTTTCTTTACTGGAATAGCCATGTGCGTATATGCAAAAAATACACAGCCATCTGCCTCAGAGATGCATGAAATTGAATAGGCGCATGAGCCTTAGGGTAGTGGGGACTGAATGTGCTCGAGAATCATGTATAGCTCACCATGTGCTTTTGAGACGTGCTGAACGAAACACGGCCATATAAGCACATGGTTTATTTGATGAAGATCAACTATGCATCAAATATTGTTAGACGCATAGCAATAGTTGCTTACTTCAAATAACAACTTTTCCTTGAGTTACTATGAATCAGTCAACACTTGAAGTATATCTTCTCCAATTCTGTAACACCCACTTTTCTAAAATGAGGGTAATTTTGAACTTTTGTAAAAGTTTATTAATTAATAATAGGATTTACGATTTATGGGAATTTTTAATTAATTTAATACTATTTAAAATTGTGAATAATAATTTTGATATGTTAGCTAGTGAACCCTAGAACTTTTGAGCCTAGAGACTAACCATGACCATGGGGACCTAACCATGTGATTATAATGACTATTTACAACTTTTTAGGCTAAGGTATTTTGTCATTTTGTGACTTTTGAATTATTTAGGATTTTGATTAATTGGTATATTTGATTATTTTAGTAATATTTAAATTGATGTCTTATGATTTTGGTCATTTTTTATATTTTAATATTTTGGGAAAATTTTATATTTTAAATATTGTTTTTATGGATTTGTTTAGTCGAATTTGAGTTTCGTCTCGTTCCGACTTGTATTGTGACCCGTAGCTTAAACTCTAGATGGGACCCAATATTAAGTTAAGCATGGCCCACAAAACCCAACATTTAAGTTAGTTAGTTAGACTAATTTTTATCATGTTAGAATGGTTAAGTTAGAGACTCAAAACTAGATCCTTTTGACCCCAATCTTGAACCTAGTCTAGACTTAACCATATGAGACTAGAGAGGGGCAATTAGGACATTTTCTATTAGCCCCAATGGACTCTTTATGGCAGCCACCTTTAGGGGAGAATGATTCATTTCATTCATTACAATCTTGCCTCTTTTATTTTCTTTTATTCTTCCCTAATTTTAGAGAGCCTTCCCTTTGATTTGATCTCCAAATCAAATCATTCCTTCACCAAATCTTCCCTCACATTCTCATTCTCCAAAGGAAGGGTGCTACCAAGGATTGGAAGAGAAGTGCAAGGAGGAGTGTCCACTTTGAGGGATCTTCGTATCGTAGCCGTGTCCTAAAGGATTTCATTGGGATTCCACTTCCAATAGGTAAAACCCATCCTCTAAATCGATTTTCTTTGCATATAAATTAGTTTTGAATCCGTAGGATCCATCCTCATGCATGTGTCCCCTTTAGATTCTGTAAAAGTCCTAAATTTCTACTATGTTTTTTTTATTTTTATTTTTATTTATTAAATTTAGTACTGATTTAAAATTTTTGTATTGTACGTCGCGTAGTCGTATTGTACGTTGTGCACGGAATTTTATTTTTCGTTTTGCTCGACAAGTGCGAATATGTGCGAGCGTACATATTTTTAGAAAAAACAATTTTTTTTCTATTTTTACGATTTCAAAATAATTATGTAATAATTATTTCTAGCTATCATTTTCAAGTCTATAATTTTAATTACGAAAAGCCTTTCAATTAGAATAAATAATATTATTCGTTCATACATATATTTCATAAATGTTGCTAGATTTATAAATAAAATGTAATTTTCTAGATTTATTAATATAAATATTTTATTATTTAAAAAGGTATTTAAAAATAATTATGATTTTCAAAATTATTATTATTGGTATTTTGAAAAATATATTTGGAAGTTATTTTGGCCATTTAAATCTTGATTCAATTTTTGGAATTATTTAAATAGATTAGATATTTGGAATTTGAATTATCCCATTGATTTTGAACCAAGAATTTAATTAGATTTAAATTTGATTTGTAGTTGGAATTGGATTTATATTTAGATTTGGATTTAAATAATTTTAAATTAAATAATAATTATCTACTTGGGTTTTAAACCAATCCTAATCCCTATCCAATTGGAAATTCCCACATCCTATAAAAGGCAGGTACTCCTCTAAATTTCCATCATACAAAATTTCTCCACAAATAATTCCCCATGAAGTGCGTGCACCGTGTCCGTGTTCCACCATCCACATTCTTATTCCATGTTTACATCTACATATATTCTCCATGTCGACAGACCCGACACAATCAATACCTAACCCTAACCTAGCCGAAACCCCGCTGTCCTCCACCACGCTCACCCCACTGCCAGCAACTCCGCTCCCTGCAACCCGACCCCGACTCGGCCACAGTCAGCCTCCTCCTGCCTCGCCAATACCCTTCGACCACCGCTACTTATGACAAAAACCTCTACCGGCACCCGTCATCACCGACAGTAACAAACCCCCGCCAGGCCAAACCCCGGCCGATCCTCGACTTCTCCTTCCCCGCCATCAGCATCTTCACTACCATCCCACCGGACCCCGTCAAAACCATCGGCCCCAACTCCTGTCGACTCCAGCCCCGACCTTCCCAAACATCATAAACCACCACACAATAGGAAAGAAAATAGAAACTCTCACCTGAGCCTCCGCTTCCATGGCCGCACTCCGTCGTGCGCCACCTCGACCGATGCTCTCTAGTGAACCCCTCCGTAGTCTGCCCTCGTCGAACAGCCGTGACAGGAGCCTCAGCCGCCCCATTACCGAGAGACCAAGCCACCCGCCGCCAGTCCTCTTCACAGTCGCGTCGTCCAAAACCCACGGATGCGTCGCCGTCGCGGGACCGCGCGAGCCACCGCTGACCGTCGCCTCCGATCAAACCCCCGTCGGTCGCCCCTCTCTTCCGCCCATCTCCGCCGAGTTCCCTTCCGCCACCACCGCGCCGAGCGCAGCCCCTCACCGAACCCTCTCCGCTCCGATCTCCGTCCCTCCGATCTCCCGCGCAGCAGCTCCGCCTCCTCGGCGAGCACCACCGCCCTACTTCGTCGTCCGCCTCCATCCGCGCACCCACCGGTCACCGAAACCCTCCGCTTCCGCCCCTTCTTCCCACTCTCCTCCGCAACCCCTGAACCGCCGCACAACCGCCGGCCGACCCAGCCCAGCTGCCACCGACCGCCGTTACTCGGACGACCTCTCCTTCTCTACGCTCTCTCGTTCCACTCTCCTCACCTCTTCCTTCTTCTTCACTCTCTCCAGTCCTTTTAATAAATTGTGCATTTTTTTTGCTTGCTGTGTGTTTCTTTTTTTTTTTTTTTGCTTTTTATTTGCTTGTTGTGACTCCCCCTCGGGAAGAGCAGCTCTGATGGGTTAGGTTGCGTAGGTTTTGTTTCTTTTGGCTATTTTGTTTTGTTTGTATTTTTAATTTTTTTGTTGTTTTGTTGATTATTATTATTACTATTATTATAATTATTATAATTTTTTCTGTTGTTAATTATTACTACTAATCATTGTTATCTTTACAAATGTAAGTACTGTTGTAAACAGTACATATGTAAAAATATATTTTATATTTATATTTTGGGATATTAAGTTATTGTATCTTAATATACTAGGTATAAATTGCTAGGAGCCTTGTTATTATTATCATTTTTTTTATGGTATTATCATTTTGTACCTACTAGTAGTGGATTAAAAATATATTTTGTAAGGATATTATAAATACTTTCTATAAAGGTTATATCATGAATTTGTCTAAATCAATTTCAAACTTAGAAAATATTATGATATTTATATATAGTTCTCTACCTATAATTTTACTTTGACAAATTTAGTTTTAGCCCTAAAAATTATATTTACAAAATTAGGATTTTGCCTAAAAATCTTTTTCTTGAATTTAAGTATTTTTGCTATAATTATTTTTACTCATAAAAACTAGTTTTCAAGTATTATAATAGTTTTCTATTATTTATCCATTATTCTTTGATTTCTCTCCTGTCCATAACCGATCCTCTTATTCTCATTCTGTCACCAAATTCGTACCACCTTATGTCCACCTTAACTAAATTGACCGTCCTGGACCCGATGGAACTGTCCGTGCCACCATCAGAGGTCACCTTGTGTAGTTGTTACACCGAAATTGCAGATCGTGCCACCTTGATTATCGCAGCACACCAGGCGTAATACCAGGAAGACACCTTGCCATTTGCTGTTTAATTATTTTAGCTCATATTTCACGCATTACTTATTTTCTTTATGCAAAATAAACTGTGATACATGGCATAACCTGTTAGAACTTACTGTTCATTTATTTCCTGCTATGTATTATTTTCTCACATTAAACCTAGATTTAAGGGACCACCTTGTGTGTCGTATTCATTGGCCGTGACACGTTGTAACACGAAGTTGTGTCGTTGCATTGTAACACGAAGTGTTTCGCATGTAGGACACGGAAGTGCGTGATTGGCTGGCCACCAGTACGTACAAGTCGTGCGATAGGAATAACTGCTAATAGAGGTTGCATGCTAGTTTGACTTAGCGGTTATAGAGGTTACTGTTGTGGATACAACAAAGTAGGCATTGGGCGGGGACAATTCCTTAGCGTATGGGCTTCGATACACTTTCCCTTGTGACCCGGACTCTCCGCTGGAGATACGGGGTTGATGACCCATGATTACTGACGGCCACTGACGATTTTGCGGAACGTCATGCTCTTACTGATGGGGCCTCTAGTGCACAAGAGGGGACTATGTCGATCCTATTTAGCCAGGGCCTATGCGTAGGAAGGATTGTTCTTAACTACATTTCACTTAGAACGGTTAGGCTACCTTATCCATTAGGTACGAGTACTTTTGGTTTGGGTACTTGTATCTGACCGTGGCTTGGAATAATAACTTGTCGCAGATTAGTTCGTCACATCTTGTCCTTTTTTGGTTGTAGGTGTGACTTACTACTTCGATGAGACGGTATTGAACCTTGTTGGGGTCCGGATACCATATTGGATTCTTAGCATGGAAAGATACGTTGTCGTGAATTAGTTTACCATCTCCTGTCCTTGTTTGGTTGGGGGGATGGTACGTTCGTTCAGTAGGTGCGTATTGGACCATGTTATAAATTCGATTGACTTATTTATTTGAGCAATATTTATTCAGTTATATGGCATGATATTATGTGTCTTGTTACGTCCCTCTGAGGACCTGGTTATCTCTCCAGGTGTGTGCTATTGTCTTTCGCAGGTGTTCTAGCTTTAGCCGTGATCATAGCTACTTCTTCGAGGGATTGCATTTGGATCGTCTTCGCTTCGCTCGCCAAATTTATTTCTTTCTCATGTATTTTTCCTTATTTTGTTGGTAGTGGATTTGTCTCCGTCCAACATATTGTATCAAGACAATTTATTCTCATTATATGATATCTTTATTTCTTTTATTCTGTGTGGATGAGATTAGTTTGGTCTACTGTATTTTATAGCTTATGTATTCATACGAGGGTTCCATATATTAGTATATTTCGTACGAATACAGCTGGCATGTCTACGTTCCTAGTCCTACATATTTTAGGACTGGGGCGTTACATGTTTTTGTGTGGCCCATGCAGGTCAAGCTAAATTGTTTGGTAATTTACCGTACCAAGGAAGCCTACGTATAGGATTAGAAGTCTTGGATCTCATCCACATACTTGACCTCTTTTCTTGATTTTATCTACTGTTTGACTCATCAATTGCATCTTGCTTGCTTCCTTCCATCCCTATTCTTATATTCCCTTCGTGCTTGCTAGAGATTGACCCTACTAATTAGTTGTCCCAAAACACCATTAGTTTAATTCTTTAAGTTGGGTAGAATACCTTATGAACTAGCAACCCCTTTGACCTAGTGACCTATATTAGCAAGCTTATTTAGATCCTAGAATCTAGAGGACCTAATCCGTCTAGCCAACCAAGGACTTGGACAAGAAGACTATAGGACGACTGTATGACTTAGAATCATTCTACCTTCTTTAAATCTTAATCTCTCGTATTTACCGTTTGACTAATGATGCTAATGTTGCCTAGTTTTTGCAAGCTCAACTTTTTTATCAAGCTTGTTCATGACATATGCTATTGAGCGCTCACTAGCCTATTGTCTAATCAGAACCGGTACATAATGGTCTGATCAACCAATTGCACTTTGGTTCGCTTTTGTCTATTATTCTACGTTGATGGAACATAATTAAACTCGGCCTTTAGAATCCCATCCACGACTGCCTTGACAATTCTTTTAAAATTATTCAGTCGTCTTTGCACCACGTATTACATTCGATATTATCGTCTTTTGAACTCCCTATTGCTTTCGCCTTTACCTATCTTAGGGGGACGAAGGCGTTATATTAAACTTCCTCTAGCCTTCCTATCGAGTATGACCATGCCGTATTAATTTACGATCTAGATCGCGATTTCTTACGACATGATTTGGTGAAAACATTATCGTCGTTGGATCCCCATTGATACCCCCTAGTATCCTCTCATCCCTACTAATTTTTAATTTCGAGGACGAAATTCTTTTAAGTTGAGTAGGATGTAAAACCCCTAAATTTCTACTATTTTTTATTTATTAATTTAGTACTGATTTAAAATTTTTGTCTTGTACGTCGCGTAGTCGTATTGTACGTCGTGCACGGAATTTTATTTTTCGTTTTGCTCGACAAGTGCGAATATGTGCGAGCGTACATATTTTTAAAAAAACAATTTTTTTCTATTTTTACGGTTTCAAAATAATTATGTAATAATTATTTCTAGCTATCATTTTCAAGTCTATAATTTTAATTATGAAAAGCCTTTCAATTAGAATAAATAATATTATTCGTTCATACATATATTTAAAAATATGTTGCTAGATTATTATAAATAAAAATGTAATTTTCTAGATTTATTAATATAAATATTTTATTATTTAAAAAGGTATTTAAAAATAATTATAATTTTTGAAATTATTATTATTGGTATTTTGAAATATATTTGGAAGTTATTTTGGCCATTTAAATCTTGATTCAATTTTTGGAATTATTTAAATAGATTAGAAATTTGGAATTTGAATTATCCCATTGATTTTGAACCAGGAATTTAATTAGATTTAAATTTGATTTGTAGTTGGAATTGGATTTATATTTAGATTTGGATATGATTTTAAATTAAATTATAAATTATCTACTTGGGTTTTAAACCAATCCTAATCCCTATCCAATTGGGAATTCCCACATCCTATAAAAGGCAGGTACTCCTCCAAATTTCCATCATACAAAATTTCTCCACAAATAATTCTCCATGAAGTGCGTGCACCGTGTCCGTGTTCCACCATCCACATTCTTATTCCATGTTTACATCTTCATATATTCTCCGTGTCGACAGACCCGACACAATCAAATACCTAACCCTAACCTAGCCGAAACTCCGCTGTCCTCCACCACGCTCACCCCACTGCTAGCAACTCCGCTCCCTGCAACCCGACCCCGACTCGGCCATAGTCAGCCTCCTTCTGCCTTGCCAACACCCTCCGACCACCGCTACTAATGACAAAAACCTCTACTGGCACCCGTCATCACCGACAGTAACAAACCTCCGCCAGGCCAAGCCCCGGCCGACCCCTCGACTTCTTCTTCCCCGCCATCAGCATCTTCACTACCACCCCACCGGACCCCGTCAAAACCACCGGCCCCAACTCCTGTCGACTCCAGCCCCGACCTTCCCAAACACCATAAACCACCACACAATAGGAAAGGAAAGAGAAACTCTCACCTGAGCCTCCGCTGCCATGGCCGCACTCCGTCGTGCGCCACCTCGACCGATGCTCTCTAGTGAACCCCTCCGTAGTCTGATCTCGTCGAACAGTCGTGACAGGAGCCTCCGCCACCCTATTGGCGAGAGACCAAGCCACCCGTCGCCAGTCCTCTTCACAGTCGCGCCGTCCGAAACCCATGGACGCGTCGCCGTCGCGGGACCGCGCGAGCCACCGCTGACCGCCGTCTCCGATCAAACCCCCTCCGGTCGCCCCTCTCTTTTGCCCATCTCCGCCGAGTTCCCTTCCGCCACCACCGCGCCGAGCGCAGCCCCTCACCGAACCCTCTCCGCTTCGATCTCCGTCCCTCCAGCCTCCCGCGCAGCCGCTCCGCTACCTCAGCGAGCACCACCGCCCTACTTCGCCGTCCGCCTCCATCCGCGCACCCACCGGCCAACAAAACCCTCCGCTTCTGCCCTTTCTTCCCACTCTCCTCCGCAACCCCTGAACGCCGCGCAACCGCCGGCCGACCCAGCCCAGCTGCTACCGACCGTCGTTACTCTGACGACCTCTCCTTCCCTTCGCTATCTCGTTCCACTCTCCTTACCTCTTCCTTCTTCTTCACTCTCTCCAGTCCTTTTAATAAATTGTGCATTTTTTTGCTTGCTGTGTGTTTTTTTTGCTTTTTACTTGCTTGCTATGACTCCCCCGGGAAGAGCAGCTCTGATGCGTTAGGTTGCGTAGGTTTTGTTTCTTTTGGCTATTTTTGTTTTGTTTGTATTTTTTTTTGTTGTTGTTTTGTTGATTATTATTATTATTATTTCTGTTGTTATTAATATTACTATTAATTATTGTTATCTTTACTAATGTAAGTACTGTTGTAAACAGTACATATGTAAAATATATTTTATATTTATATTTTTGGGATATTAAGTTATTGTATCTTAATATACAGGTATAAATTGCTAGGAGCCTTGTTATTATTATCATGTTTTTTTTATGGTTATTATCATTTTGTACCTACTAGTAGTGGATTAAAATATATTTTGTAAAGATATTATAAATACTTTCTAAAAAGGTTATATCATGAATTTGTCTAAATCAATTTCAAACTTAGAAAATATTATGATATTTATATATATAGTTTTCTACCTATAATTTCACTTTGACAAATTTAGTTTTAGCCCTAAAAATTATATTTACAAAATTAGGATTTTGCCTAAAATTGTTTTTCTTGAATTTAAGTATTTTTGCTATACTTATTTTTACTCATAAAAACTAGTTTTCAAGTATTATAAATAGTTTTCTATTATTTATCCATTATTCTTTGATTTCTCTCCTGTCCATAACCGATCCTCTTATTCCCATTCTGTCACCAAATTCATACCACCTTATGTCCACCTTAACTAAATTGACCGTCCTGGACCCGATGGAACTGTCCGTGCCACAATCAGAGGGCACCTTGTGTAGTTGTTACACCGAAGTTGCAGATCGTGCCACCTTGATTATCGCAGCACACCAGGCGTAATACCAGGCAAGACACCTTGCCATTTGCTGTTTAATTATTTTAGCTCATATTTCATGCATTACTTATTTTTTTTATGTAAAATAAACTATGATACATAGCATAACTTGTTAGAACTTACTGTTCATTTATATTTCCTGCTATGTATTATTTTTCTCACATTAAACCTAGATTTAAGGGACCACCTTGTGTGTCGCATTCATTGGCCGTGACACGTTGTAACACGAAGTTGTGTGTCGTTGTAACACGAAGTTGTGTGTCGCATGTAGGACACGAAAGTGCGTGATTGGCTGGCCACCAGTACGTACAAGCCGTGCGATAGGAATAACCGCTAATAGAGGTTGCTGTAGAAGCATGGAAAATACTAAAGAAATTGACTCATGCGGCCAAGAAAGACCCATGCGGCTCAGAAAACGCATGCGGCTCAGGGAGTCATGCGGCATAAGGAGCTATGCGGCCGGAGGCATTCCATGCGGCTCAGAAGACATGTGGCGTGACAGTGCTCCCCTCCGATCCATGCTGCATTAATTGCTTTGACGGCTGACCCCTCTGAAAAGTTGACAGACCTGACACCAAAGTAGGTAATTATGACTCTGTCATGATGAATCTCTAGGGAAGAGAAAGAAATCTCTGACACGATCACCCGGAGCAACAAAATGCCACGTGGCCCTGCCACGTGGGTGTGCTTATGCGGCTCGAAGTGAAGACTTCCCATGCGGCTCGAAGTGAAGACGTCCCATGCGGCTCGAGTGGAATCATCCCTATACGGCTCAAGAAGATCATGCCCATACGGCTCAAGCAGACACACCATTATGCGGTTCATGCGGCTCATCATATGGTTCAGAAGTCTGAAGGAGGGGGCCACTACCCAGACAGCCCTAACACGTGTCCCAAGTCTTATGCGGCCCAAAATTCATGCGGCCCAAATCTCATGCGGCCCAATCTGCATGCGGTTCCAGTCTCACCATTGGCTCTCAGGACACGTGTCCTCAGCCGATCAATCTTCCGATTTATGGCAATCCAAGATCGGGTCGAATCCCAATGATCTGGGGCACGTGGCAGGAGAATAAATTTGATTTATTCGCAGATATTAGAGAATCATTATAAGGAAGATTTATGCCAATCAGCATTAATTGCTAATAGGGATTTGGTGTAATCTACCCTTAATTGTTCCGATTCGTCACAATCAGAAACGAACGGCCTGGATTGATCAATCCCCAGGCCGCCACCATCTCCAAGAGCTAATCATTGGCAACCCTAGTGATCACATCCCACTATTATAAATAGCAAGGTGCCATTCCCTTGTAATATATAGAGAGATATACAAAAAAAAACTAGAGAAGGATACGTATACACAGAGAGACTTCCTCCATAGTCAGAGAGAATATACACAGAGAGAAAGAAGCTAGGAAGCAATCAGAGAGAGAGAGCAAGAAGGCATTTCTTCGTCAACGACCAAGCAGATCTTTCCCGAGTCAAGGCTGCGTACCGATCGTCCAAGGAGTAAGGCAGAGCGGCTGTCGCTTTCCCGAGCCTCTATCGTCACCCCTCAGAATCTAAAATAAACAATCGTACTTAGACTGCTGTACCTAGGTTTTCGTCCCTAGGCTTTCTTTGTACGAGCGAGTTTGTATTGTGAGTCTAAGTTCAGCCCTCCGATAATTGTTCTGTACTTTTACAATCAATGGCAAACACGATGGCGACTCTGCTGGGGACTAACTTCTTTACGGCTGAGGAGTTGGTGACGCAATCGGACGCATCCAAACTTGGATCTATACAACAGAAGATGGTCGTACGCTTCGACCAACAGGCGTTCGAAGAGATGCTCTCTGAAGGTAGCACTGGCCCGTCCAGAAGCGCACCCGCACCATAAAGGCTCGCAAAGAGTGGAAGCCAAAATCATTTGCTCCTCCGCAAGCCCTTGATGGGGTGCTCTCTATTGCTCAAGATGGCGAGAAAGACTCCCCTGCGGCCCCACTTCAGACCGTAGATAACTCTGCTGTCCCCAAGTCCGACAGAAGAAAACACTATGATGCTGGACTTGCAGGGGCAAAGCAGAACTCTACGCGATCCGAGCCGCAGAAGAGTATTAGCCGCAGGGAGAAAGCCCATGCGGCTACAACCGCCGACCGCATAAAGAAACTCATGCGGCCACATCTGTCAGCCGCATAACTTATGCGGCTACAGTTGCCAACCGCACTGAATGAGACTCATGCGGCTATTAAAGTCAATCGCTTACAGAAAACCCATGCGGCCACAGATGCCAACCGCATTCGGCCAGCCTGCACGGTCGTGACTCCTAGCCGCATAAAGACTCATCCTACAACAAAAGACAGCCGCATGCAGACAGCCTGCACGGTACCCAATGCTAGCCACATAGCATCCGTCCCACGCTTCTCTCGATCAGTCTTCGACCGGCTCTCATGCGGTCCTGACTCTGATCATTCTCTGGATGATAATCCAGACTCTGTGGTATTCGACTTAGACTCCTCCTATTACGCACCCACAGGTGCTAAAAGGAGGAAGTCTAGGGCAGCGCGGGCTCATCTAGTCCAGACAGCTGCCCCAACCTCTGTCTATCGGGGCGTCCCGCTGATTATCACACGGGCCTCTGATGGGAAGTTGTATAAAACCACTCAAGTCCAGCCCTCGGCGACAAACAGACAAAGTGGTTCCTCTGACCTGCGTGAGGTTATCCTCCACAAACGCAAGAAAAGAGAAGGAGCTTCGGGGTGTAAAGAGCCCTCACATGGATATCAATGCACCCAGATCATCGTCAACTGCTGTTGCAGAAATGCGGTGGTGACGGAAGACCGGCCATCCGTCTTCCAAAGACTACATCACCCGAGCTCAGAAGACGAGGCACCTCCTGTTGTCTCCTGCAAGTCCGTACAGAAAGTTTTCGCCAAGGGAAGAGGGAAGAAAACGAGCATCTCCAGCCCAAAGGTGTCAACTACTGCAGCTAAGAAACCGTCGTCTAAAGGGTTATCCTCCACTGGAGTATTTCAACACACCCGTTCGAAGACGAAAACTGCTGCAGTAGGAAGTTCGTCGTCTGCAACATTGGGGGTCGTCGGAACTGGGGGTAGCACTCCTCCAAACATCCACGATAATCCGACATTCCAGGAATACGGACTGGAGGAAGCAAATCCTCCGACGGATACAACAGATACCGACATCTCCAAGGACATCCTTGACGAAGCAAGCTCCGAAACTGGGGGTAGTATTCCTTCCGAGCCCGAACCTGAAGAGAACATCCCCACATATCCTGATGATTTCTCGATGCACGGGTACGACTCGGAGGGTACATCCTCCATCACTCCTTCCGTCACTCCTCATGTGAAGACGGTGTTCATGACAGACAGCAATCAAGACGGTTCCGGTGATCGCCAGTGCATCGACACTTTGGAGGCCATATTGTACGCCTTGGTCAAGTCTGTAGACGAGATCAAAGCGGCGCTTCCTAATCTGCAGGGGTGACACCTGGCCAGACAAGCACGGGTCCCACAATCAACGTAGATTCAAATTCAGCGGCACCGAACCGAACCGGGCAACAATCCTCCCGAGATAACGGCCCCTACCACGACAGATGAGGCCCGAGAAGTAAGAAGAGTTCAGGAGCTTCGAGCAATGTTCCATGCCCGAGAAAACTCTCAAGACCTCAGGATACGGCAACCATATCCTGCTGAATGGAGGGATGTTCCCTTTCCACCAAGATATAAGCCGTTCAATATCACCCATATGATGGCAAGACTTCAGCAAGTTGGTACATCACTTACTTTGAGGTCACTACCAACCATCTGCCCCATGATGATGCTATCCTCACGCGGTTATTCATTGGGGCATTGGAAGGAGTCGCCTTCGATTGGTACCGCAACCTGCCGGACAATTGCATCCATTCCTTCGCTGGCTTCAAACGCCTGTCTTAGAGAGTTCTATGAGGTAGGGCAGGACGTCACGATGTCTACCCTCATGGACGTCATTCAAGGAGAGAAAGAGCTGACGAGGAAGTACATTGAGCGGTTTCGTCAAACCGTAATAAGTTACCATCTGGCAACCCGGACTCTTCCTTGATCAAAATTTGCCAAAAGAGACTACTCCCAACAATCAGTCTCTGGATGGGCGAGAGTCAATTCAAGGACTGGAAGGCTTTTATCATTAGTGCTACAAGTGCCGAAGAACGATTAAAGAAGGCTCGCCAACTGGGATTACATATCTCAGAGGGAGAGAACAAGGGCAAGCGTCCCAGCACCACCAACGACAATGGGGTAGCCCCTCCAACAACCGAGACAACAGAGGCAAGCAGGCTATGGTGGCCGATACAGCCCAGAAGCCTGAGTCGCAACCTGCGGACAAACAATGGCCTCAAATCACTTACTCTTTTGAAGACGGTCACGTCAAGCCTATCTTGGACATGCTCATACAAGGAGATAGGATTCAGCTTCCTCCACCAAGACGGGAGCCTCGGCCGGCTGATCTGGAGAAGCCAAAGTTCTGCCATTACCACCGCTACGTCCACCATGCTACGCACGACTGCTACCAACTGAAACGATATATCCAAAACCTCATCGATTCGAACGCTCTGGCCATCGATTTCGAGGAGGTAACCGTGGCAGCCAACATGGTGTCCGTACAATTCGGCAGCTTCCCTCCAACAGAGACCCAGGACGGGGTTATATCCATCCCTCTGGCAACGATAGAGATTGCTAATCTTCCGCCTGCTCAAGCTGCTGGTCTAGTACCCCTCACCACATCACGAAAGGAAATCATGTGGGTCCATCCGGACCTAGTCAACGAAGTAACTCAGTCTACTCCATCTTCTAAAAAGAAAAGTGGAAAAGTCAGATCCTGCCGTACCACCTCAGCAGATGAAGAGGAAGTCACGGCCGTTGTTACTCGATCCGGAGCACAATCTCAACCTGTGGCTGAAAACTCGACTGATGATCATCCGCCCACTACCACGGATGCTCCGGGACCGGCTCAGCCTTCGACGACCGACAAGCCTAGGCCGAAGGAGACTCGCTTCGACAAATCCCTCCGAAAGGAAACATCTCAGAGGCTGGAGAGGCCCTACAACTTCGACATCTTGGCGCAATTGGCCAATACACCGGCCAAATTGTCCTTATATGAACTCCTGAGGCTCTCGAAGGATGTCCGTACAGCTTTGAGCGATGTACTTCAAAATGCCGACGCGTACCTGGCTCAGGTCAACCTCACGGGAGAAAATCAGCCCGCAGACCTCCAAGATAGTGCCTGTACGGGAGCAATGCCCAACATCGTCTTCAATCCACAAGACATGCTCATCAAGACTAATCTACACGATCTCCCATTATACTACACAGGCTACATCGGCGACATAAAGGTGGACCGGATGCACATTGACCCTGGGTCTTCCATAAGCATCATTCCAAAAGGACTACTGCATCATCTTCGCATCCCGATGCATCGCCTGACCCCTACAAACACCGCCATCAGCGGGTTCAATTCGGGCAGGAGCTACCCAATCGGAAAGATCCGTATGAAATGTCAGATTGGCGATCTTCAATCAGAAGTTACTTGCTACGTCATAGATGTCGACACTTCATACAACATCCTTTTGGGGCGCCCTTGGATACACGATTACATGATCGTGCCTTCCACGCTACACCAATGCTTCAAATATGTCGACAAGCACGGCTTCGTGAGGACAGAATTTACTGACATCGATCCCTTCAAAGGGGTCGAATCTTATTACTCGGACTCCTGCCTATACGAAAAGTCGAAAAGGCACCTTGAAGGAGGAAATAAACAAACTGATGTTGAAGCAACCACAGGATCAGAAGAACCTCTGACAATCCACCTCCAGGCTCGCAAACCAGGCAATTCCGTACCCCTTACGGCCACGCTGCATAAGGACGCGATCAGCCTCTCGGCACAGGAAGAGCAGTTGAGAATCCGGCTGCCAAGGTCCGGCCAGGTACCGAGACCCACGACAGGGCCACTTACCATCAGATTGCCGAGAGTCGGTCAATCCCAAACAGAGAAGCTCAATCCCTCCGATAGACCTCTGACGATACGCCTGCCTAAGAAAGGTCGTCACCACGATGCGAGGTCTGACACTTCAAGCGAACCAGCCACCCCTTGCTCCACATCAAGTGCCAGACTGGGGGTTGCTAGTCTACCGACAACCCCACGCTCCGCTCCGTCAGTTGAACCTCTGAAGATCAAGCTGACTAGGACGCCCTCTCAATCTTCATTCATATAGGGGGTAGCCGAAGAGGAACCAGAGCTAGCCAAGTATGTGGCTGCCCACACTGATGCTCCCTTCGCAGATGATGTAATCCTCTAGAAAAGATACCTTACTTCATCAATAAAGGGTTATCTTTGAACTACACCGAGCTCAATAAGCTATGTACAATATATGCTATGGAACACGGTATAGGCACTCACTTACATACACAGGTGACAAATGTGTACACCGCTATCCAACTTACTCCAGTAGAAGATGCTTACCGAATAATCGAGGGAGGGGACCACCCAATCCTCTTCGGCCGGACGAACAACACGCATCCCCTCGCCATGGAAGAAGTCGACTTCGGGTCAGATGCTGGAAGACTGCCTCTGTATCTCTATAGCCCTCAATCCAAATATCTCATGCAGAAACAGGGGTATGATCTAGAGACAACGCCAGGACTGAACTACGGCACTGGACGACGATTATCTTTGAAGACGCCAGCCCCGGCGGGCAAACCACGGAACTACTATAACAAAACCCGATGCGGTTTAGGGTATGTAACGCCTACTACGACCCCTGAAAGCTCAGATGAAGAATGTGACTGGCAGTCACATTCAACCGGATCACCGACTTCCGACTCAGATACCAGCATCGGAGATGTGTTCAGACAAGTCATGTCAGTCAATATGGCATTCACCGACGCTTACGAGGAAGACAAAGACATCCCCGAAATCCTTGAGCTAGAGCCATGGGCCCAGCAATTAGACGCACAATAGGAAAAACGGTTCGAACTGAGAGAACCTCCTACTGAAGATGAGGTCATACAAGTGGATCTCGGTAGCGAATCTTCTCCAAAACCGATCTTTATCAGTAAAAGCCTAACTGACGAAGAATGAGAGTCGCTGTTAGAACTTGTCAGAGAATACATTGATGTGTTCGCCTGGAGCTATGAAGACATGCCGGGGTTAAATCCTGACATCGCTCTCCACAAACTCAATATACGGCCAGATGCAAAGCCAGTCAAGCAACAACAGCGTCGCTTCCTCGCCCAGGCGTCATGGACGCGATCGAAGCCGAAGTCAACAAGCTAATAGCCAGCGGCTTCATTCGTGAAGAGCAACATCCTGATTGGGTCGCCAATATATTACCCGTCCTCAAGAAGAATGGGAAGATTCGAATTTGCATCGACTTCCGCAACCTGAATGAGGCATGCCCCAAAGATGAATTTCCCCTTCCTATTACAGACATCATGATCGACAATACATGCGGCTTTGAACGTATGTCATTCATGGATAGATTCTCGGGGTACAATCAAATCAAGATGTCTCCCGACGACGAAAGCACACCTCATTCCGAACCCCGATTGGCACATACTGCTACACAGTCATGCCATTCGGTCTAAAGAATGCTGGCGCTACATATCAACGAGCCATGAGTATCATTTTCAGAGAACATTTGCGCAAGACAGTGGAATGCTATGTCGACGACATCGCCGTCAAGAGTCGCCGTAAGGAAGATCATCTGCAAGATCTGAGAACGGTGTTCAACTTAATGCGAGCCCACAATCTGAAGATGAACCCTACAAAATCGTTTTTGGGCGTATCCAGCGGGAAGTTCTTGGGCTTCATCATCACTGCACGGGGTATCCATGTAGACCCCGAAAAAACGAGGGCAATCAGGAAGATGGGTCCCCCGAGAAATCTCTGTAAACTTAGAGGCCTCCAAGGGAGACTAGCTTATATCAGGAGGTTCATTTCCAACCTCTCCGGGCGATGCCGACCGTTCACCCACCTCATGAAGAAGGGAGTCTCATTCGTATAGGACGAGGAATTCCAGCGCGCTTTCGATGACATCAAAGAATATTTATCAAATCCTCCAGTCCTGGTGGCCCCGGTCCCTGGAAAACCATTTCTGCTCTATGTACGAGCAATGGAACACTCCCTCGGTGCCCTGCTGGCACAAAACAACGATGCAGGCCACGAGCAGGCCATTTACTATCTCTGCCGAATGATGGTCGGGCCCGAACACCGATACACCGCTGTGGAGAAAGAATGCCTCGCCCTGGTATTCGCCATTCAAAAGACATGGCACTATGTCACGGGGCAAACCATACATGTGATCTCACGAATCAACCCTCTCAGGGTCCTCATGACCAAACCAGGGGCACTCAGTTCCTGCCTCGCTACATGGACGATATTGCTGTCCTCCTATCATATGATCTTCGTCCCGCAGAAGGCTGTCAAAGGTCAAGCCCTGGCAGACTTTTTGGCGACCCATCCAGGATCGAATCATCCAGAATATACGAAGAAATCCCAGATGAGGTCGCCGATTCAATACAACCACCCACGATAACATATGGCGGATGTTCTTCGATGGCGCTTCAAGAACCGGACCCAAGGGAAACATCGTCGTCGGAGTCGGAGTAGTATTGGTCTATCCTACCGGGCTAGTGATCAATCGCGCCTACTCTCTCACGGAACCCTGCTCTAACAATGTGGCCGAATACAACGCTTTGGTCATTGGCCTCCAACTCGTAAGAGAACTGGGGGTAAAATACCTTAAAGCATACGGCGATTCGCAATTAATCGTCAACCAGATTCTGGGGACGTACGAAGTCCGCCATGAAGACATGATCCCCTACTACCAAATAGCGATCAACATTATCTCATCATTCGAGGGATTCTTCATCGAACACGTCCCCAGACTCCAAAATATCGAAGCTGATGCCCTAGCAGGCCTGGCTGCTTCCCTAGCAGTGCCAAACCACTCTCATCATTCGGACGATGTAATCGGCCATGAGCTGGTCTGCCCCAAGAACAACGTTCAAGCCATGGCGAGTTATTCTGCTCAGATGATCGACGAAGCGCCAGACTGGAGACAACCATTCATAGACTTCGTGGTCTACGACATCCTGCCCGAGAACCCGAAGGAGGCTACTTCTATCAGACGGCGTTCTCTCAGATTCTTCTGTAATACAGAGACGAAAATGCTGTATCGCCGCTCCTACGACGGATTACTACTTCGGTGCTTGTCGAACGCAGAAGCCAAAGAAGCCGTACGAGAGGCTCATGACGGTGTCTGCAGGGCCCATCAGCCTGGCCCTAAGCTGCATGACCGCCTTCGCCGAATGGGCTACTACTGGCCCACGATGGTGGCTGATGTAATAGATTATGCCCAAAATACAAGGCCTGCCAAGTCCACGCAAACTTCATTCACCAACCATCCGAATTTTTACATCCGACAGTGGCGTCCTGGCCATTCAAAGCATGGGGAATGGATATCATTGGTCCAATCACTCCACCTTCCTTCCGAGGACATCGCTTCATACTTGCGATCACTGATTACTTCTCAAAGTGGGCAGAAGCTGTCCCACTTGCCGAAGTTAAGACTTCGAACGTAATCAGCTTCCTGAAGCACCACGTCATCTACCGCTTTGGACTGCCCCGAAGGATCATCCATGATAATGGTCCGCAGTTTATAAGCCACGTATTCTACCGATTCTGCGACAAACACCGCATTCAGAATGTCGCTTCGACACCATACAACCCGGCAGCAAACGGGTTAGCAGAGGCATTCAACAAAACAATCATCAAACTCCTCAAGAAATTTGTCTCCTCCAACAAATGCGACTGGAACGAGAAGCTCGGCGAGTGCTTATGGGCTTATAGCACCACGGTTCGAACAGCTATCGGGAATACACCATTCTCTCTGGTGTACGGGAGTGAGGCAGTTCTCCCATTAGAGACTCAGATTTCCTCACTCTGAGTCGCCCTCACTTATCAATTGACAACGGATGATAACTACCGACGTCGACTATAAGAGTTAGAGGCCTTAGATGATAAATGCCTCCTAGCTCAGCAAAGGATCGAATTATACCAAGCACGCATCTCAGGAGCCTTAACAAAAAGGTCAAAGTCAGAACATTCCAAGTGGGCGATCTTGTTTTGGCAGTCAGGTGGCCAATGGTCATGACTCACAAGACCATCGGCAAGTTCCAGCCAAAATGGGAAGGCCCATTTATCATCGAGGCCGTGTTCTCCAATGGTGCTTACCGCCTCGCCAAGCAGAACGGAGACTTGTTCATGTTGCCCATCAACGACAAGTTTCTGAAGAAATACTATGTTTAAACAACATTTTCTAGAGTGTCGAGTTATGTGCCCACTGGTACCACTGAACTCAACCCCCTAATTTTCTAACTTATCGAGTCACGTACCCTCGTGTACCGCTGAACTCATTTCCCAAATTCCCAAGTCATGTACCTGCTGGTACCTCTGAACTTACACTTTTCCAACATTCATGGATTGTCGAGTTATGTGCCCATCGATACCCCTGAACTTACATCCCGGTCACTCTTTTGAAAGAAAGTCATGTATAATCATACCGCTGAACTTTCTTCCTACAAGAGATCCTCCCTCATGATCTAATACCTGCACTCCCAGTGCACAACAAAGGTAACGGATCCACAAATTTCCAAGACGATCATGTCCTCATCACCTCTGAGTCATCCCATTTCCGCCAAAAACAAATCACCCCTACATAGAATTTCCATATCCTCATTACCTCTGAGTTATTCTACGTACCCCCCTTGATTGAGCCCACTCCTGTCATGTCCTCATTACCTCTGAATGGGAAGGCTCCGTCGAAGAAACCTTCATACTTGCCATGTCCTCATTACCTCTGAGTAAGTATGATGATCCCCTTTCGACCTATTACCTGTACCCACAACTGGAGTACGCCAAGGGTAATGGGTCCACAAATGTCCTCTGTCGACCACAAATGTCCTCTGTTGACCACAAATGTCCTTTGTTGACCACCAATACCCTCCGTCGAGTTCGCTCCTGCCATGTACTCATTACCTCTGAGTAGAAAGACTCTACGTTCAAAAAACTTTCCTACTTACCATGTCCTCGTTACCTCTGAGCAAGTATGTCAGTTCTCTTTCATCCTATTAACCGTATCCTAAACCAGGGTATGCCAAGGGTAATAGGCCCACAAATATCCTCAGCTAAATTTCTTAACACAAACCTATCACCTCATCATGCCCCAGGAGCCCAGCTGCTCTACGGCAATTCTTTTCTCAATACCAAGAGCACCCATGACCACTTTGCTATGGCTGCTTCAGGCATCCTGACCGAAACTTGTTATCTCTACCTAAAACCAAGGTACGCCATGGGTAACAGGTCCACAAATATATCCCCTATGCGGGGGAGAATATCATCACAATATCACAGGCACAGCAAGCAATACAAATGAAGGGTAGAATTGAAAGTACTCTTTATTTGAAGGAAGAAAAAAAAAGCATTACATATTTCGGGACCACGTCCCTTTCAAAAAAAAAGAGAAGAGAAAGAAAAAAAAGGGAAAAGAAAAGGCCGACTATATTTCAGTGTTACTCAATTCTAGGAGGCGGTCTCTCACTGAGGTGGTCTCCTGCTCAATCCGTTGCCGAGCGCGACGCTCGGCCTCCTGGAGTAACCGCTCCTCATTGTCCAAATCCAGGAGCGCCTGACAGTCATCTTCCAATTTCTTCAAGACAGCCTCCAGGTCAGTCGAAGCTTGAGTAACCCTGTCAGCTTCCTGAACAATTAGCCCCCTGTCATTGCGGGCAGTCTCGAGTTCAGACTCCAGGAAAGTCAACTTCTTCTGAAGTGCAAGGATCTGCTCCCGCGTCTCGGTAATCTCACGAGAGACAGACTCCTCCCGAGCCACAACATTTTCGGTCGCATAACTCAATTGATCATACCGATCAGCTAAGTCGCTGAGATCTTCAGTGCGGCCGGTCTGGTCTTATCTCGAGCCGCTCTGGTCCTCTCTATAATAGCAATAAGGGAATTCCGCTCCTCGTTTATAACAGCAGGCAGATCAGCCTGCCGCAATACTCGAAGCTCGGACACCAGCTGATCAGCCTCCAGCAATTTTGCCTCCAGAAGCGAAGCCATTCCTGCATCATCAGGAAGATCCCTAAGGATGTTTATTTGACCATGGGCGCATCTTCGGGCTAAGGTAAAGAGGTCCCTCTTTCTACAATGGCCTTGATTTCCCTCTTCAAATGACGATAGAAACTGGCAACCACGTCCTGCAATGCGTCGTTCAAAACTTCAGCAGAGGAGGGCGTCAGGGGAAGCCGGAGCAGCAACGTCGGAGGAGTAACGCTAGAGCTCGCCACCAAGGGAGCAGAGTCCGAGCAGAACGATGCATGATAGCGGCCAACTCGTCTTCGCCGCCCGGAGAGCTTGGATGCTCGGCAGAGAAGAAAGGGTCGATTCTCGAATCCATTGGAGTAGAGGATGATGCAAGGACCATTGTTCCCTGCCCCGACTGCCCCGAGAACTGGCCCGTTAAACTCAGGCCCCCAGAAGGCCCATCAAGACGAGTCGGGCAGTGAGAATGTACACCCCTTTCCACCGATGCTCCTTCGGTTGGGGTTGTCTCGACGACGTCCATCCTCGGCACTGAAGGGGCAGGACCTGAATGTCCAGAATAACAGTCAATCGACGTAACCCGAAGGACATGATGATAGAGCAGATAGGCTTCCTCATGGGTTAAGATTCGGCTAATCTTACCAGGGGAGGGGCATGATGGTTGCGGCTCATCCACAACTGGCATGGTCCCCCCACCCGCGATCCCCGAGTTAAACTCAGTCACGTCCCCTGACCCCGTCACCTTGAAGGGGGATACAGATTGATCTGCGTCCTCTTGAGTAGGAATAGGCTCATGGGAGTCCCCGTCATCCTGGGTCACCGCCTCGACATCCTGAAACTCTTCTTCTTCCCCCGACACCTAAAAGAGGAAACGAAGACAATCAGGATTGAAACTCAAAGAAAAGAAGGAAGAAGGGATCGAGAGCAGTTTTGTTACCTCTGACGTGGGGTTGACTTCTTCTCCACTCTCTTTTGTGGCTGGCGGACGGTGCCTAGTCGCAACCAGCTTCCGGGATCGAAAAATACTGCTTACAGGAGGAACCTGCCTGCTACGTTTCGGGATAGGACCAGGCACAATAAGGGACTGATCCCTCAGCATCTCATCTGACAAAACATGCAACTGACCCACCTCTGCGCCTACCACTGGAAGGATAGAGTCATCTTCATTATGCTCGTTGCCTTCATCACCTTCAGCAGCGAAATCCAAATCTGGCACTTCGGCTCTAGTCTTTCTTTTCTTGGCCCCTTGAGAGCCTTCCTCCAGACCGGTGCCAGCAATAAAACTGGTACCTGGGTTAAAACCGACCGGGGGCTTGTTCGCCATGACATGATACAGAGCCGCCATATACAAGATCTCCACTGACTCCTTAATAGCAGGGACCGAGAAAATGGTGCGAGTATGGAACGAATCATAATATTGCCAAGCTCTGATACCATCAAGAAGACTTCCCTCATAACCCAGACAAGAGCTGGGGCTGTCTACACAAAGTTGGTGTACCCAAACTGTCGGGCAAACCTGCTAGGCAGATACGGCTCCAGAAAAACAGCATTGCGGTTACGGTACACCAGATGTGAGGGACGGATGTTACGCAACCATAAGAGCATCTGGCCATCCAGAAGTTGAGGAGGCGCAATACCGTCTATATGCACAGTCTCTATGTCCCTGGCAGAAAAGCGAGGGACGGATACGAAAATATGATACTTATCTGCCCTTGCCAAGACCATCCGGCAAACCCGCATGGCCTCACATTCCCAAGGCTCATCACGGTAACGGAAGATAAGGGCGTCATCATCAGTCGCACCGCCCTCAGAGCCCGACCTCATCAAAGATGGATAATGTATCAGCAGCCACCCCATCAAATAATGATAAGGTAACTCAGTTCGTTCAAAATCCTTGGTCACATCGCGGGCAATGACTTTGGACGTAAAGGTACGAAGGCCACGGTGTATGCTACACACCATAGCCGGAAGGAGAGCTAGCCTGATTCGCAAGACTAATTTCACAGCCGGGAGGATAAGTTACAACTAATTCTCTCAATAGAACCGGTTCCTCCCGAGACTACACAATTTCGTAGCCAGATCATCAAAAATCCTGCCAGAAGCGCTTTCTCAGACAGCTCTTGAGTATCCTGGTAAAAGTAATCGAAAGTGTCGGTTTGGCTCCCGAATCTGCCACTAGTAGATGACACCAATTCTTTGACCGCCTCCCGAGACCTAGGGCGACGAGAGGTAACCAGACCTGAGGCATCTACTGAGAAGAGATAATGCACCCAATCCTTGGTGTAGGGAGCATTCCCTTCCAGGTTATCCTTGTGGGTTATCTGATGGCATGTGTTATAATGACACAATATCTCCTGGTAAAGGGCCGCAAAGCCAGGATACCGTCGTTCCAAATCTTCGAGTTCCTCATTAGTGGGAGTATATGCTTCAAACGCTTCGTCCCCCCAAGGAAGCTTGGAGACCGCATGCATTTCATGGAGCGCAAGTCCCATCTCCCCTACAGGTGTGTAAAAGGTCCCTGTACGACAATTTACATTTCCAGCAGGGACATGAATAGCTTCTTGTTTATGAACAAGCCATGACTGGTACCTCGGATAGCATGGTACAGGCCAATCTCGCACAAAAAAGCCTCATACTTCTGCAGGATCCAGGTAGATAAATTGATCCACGAGGGAATAGGGTGTATCCAACCAGGAAACGTCAACCGACCAACGGGATAGGAGCCTTTCCGGGCAAGTCGATTTATAAAAGTTTGGCGGTAGAAAACGTGAAGTTAGGACCTGCCACATTCAGGAAAGAACCTGGGACCAACCCTGTCACAGAACAACTTGTATGCACCTTGCCAGCAACCATGGACTTCAGATGGTTATTATAACGGATGTTCCCCACGAACATCCACTCCTGGTAGGGGTTAGAGTCCCCTCCATCTTCCGGTCCAAAGGGAGCATATTGAACCAAGATAATGGAAAGTGTCGCTCCATCTGAGGGATGCGGATCGCCATCCCATTAGAAACAAAATTCCAATCCTCCGACACCTCCAGAACATGATCATTCTCCACGGTCAAGGCGTCTCCAAAAAAGAACGCAGGCTTCAAAAACTCTCCTTCGAATTTCTCGGAGTTCATCATAGCATTAAGGAAATGGAAAGGCTGATTCTTGATGGCATTCAATCTGGCCATAGGCTCATCGCTCGAAAACTGATCCGCCACGTGCTGAACAATATGGTCGTACCTATAGCCGAGAGCAGCTTGAGCGCTACCCACCAAGAGTTCTCCGGCGGCGTTAACCGGCAAATTCACTGAAGAACAGACAAAGAAAAAAAATTAGTTAAACAGAGAATAAAAAAGAGCTGATTAGGTGTTTTCAAACCACATGCGGCTCAAGAAAATATCCATGCCCCCCATGAAGTTCTCAGAAGTCTTATGCGGCGCCAAAAAGCCCCATGCGGCTCCAGTTCAGAAGGCCGCTTATGCGGCTCCGCACAATAAAAGTCTATGCGCCACCTATGCAGTTTCACTAATAAGGTGCACATACAGACACAATGGTTTTTCTTATGCGGTTCGCAGCTCAGGCCGTAGGGCGAACATACGATTTACAAAGGCTTGGGCATAAAGTATGCGACATAGCCATGGCGGTTGGGGTTCCTTAATTCATACATTGTCCTTACCAACAATGGGGGGATGGACGTCCGGATGAACAGCAGGCACGACGACGGGCGGGGCAGCAACCGCACCCAAGGTGGAAGTGGAGGCCGCCTTCTTGCCCTTCACTGCCACGATCTTCTTGGGAGCCATCAATTATCGAAGAAAAGAAAGGCAAGCGAGATAAGAGAAGAAAGAAAATAAAGAAGTCTTCTCTCTCTTCAAACCCCTCCTATTTATAGGAGGAGGGGAGAAGGCGGACACGTGGGCCAATGACCGACTCTTGAAGAGCGAAACCGACTCCTTGGGTTTCGTCTCCAAGATTCACCCAAGGCATCAAATCCAAAAATATTTAATGAACTGACCCTTGAGATTTCCCCTACAAAGACGGCGCTGAAGCGACTTGGAGATAAATAAAGACCCGCACACGTGGACTGGACCATCTATGCGGCTAACACACCCCCTACGGCTGAAACAGTCATGCGAATAACACATCTAAGCAGCCAGACTCTTATGCGGTCAGGATTGCATATGCGGCCAATACTGCCATGCTTCTTGTTCAAAGTATTTCAATTTTACAAATTGAAAACTTTGAAGGGGGACCTGTAGAAGCATGGAAAATACTAAAGAAATTGACTCATGCGGCCAAGAAAGACCCATGCGGCTCATAAAAACGCATGCGGCTCAGGAAGTCATGCGGCATAAGGAGCTATACGGCCGGAGGCATTCCATACGGCTCAGAGGACATGTGCGTGACAGTGCTCCCCTCCGATCCATGCTGCATTAATTGCTTTGACGGCTGACCCCTCTGAAAAGTTGACAGACCTGACACCATAGCAGGTAATTATGACTCTGTCATGATGATGAATCTCTAGAAAAAAGAAAGAAATCTCTGACACGATCCCCGGAGAGCAACAAAATGCCACGTGGCCCTGCCACGTGGGTGTGCTTATGCGGCTCGAAGTGAAGACTTCCCATGCGGCTCAGAAGTGAAGACGTCCATGCGCTCGAGTGGAATCATCCCTATGCGGCTCAAGAAGATCATGCCCATGCGGCTCAAGCAGACACACCATTATGCGGTTCATGCGGCTCATCATATGGTTCAAAAGTCTGAAGGAGGGGGCCACTGCCCAGACAGCCCTGACACGTGTCCCAAGTCTTATGCGGCCCAAAATTCATGCGGCCTAAATCTCATGCGGCCTAATCTGCATGCGGTTCCAGTCTCACCATTGGCTCTCAGGACACGTGTCCTCAGCCGATCAATCTCCCAGATTTATGGCAATCTAAGATCGGGTCGAATCCCAATAATCTGGGGCACAGTGGCAGGAGAATAAATTTAATTTATTCGCAGATATTAGAGAATCATTATAAGGAAGATTTATGCCAATCAGCATTAATTGCTAATAGGGATTTGGTGTAATCTACCCTTAATGGTTCTGATTCGTCACAATCAGAAACGAACGCCTGGATTGATCAATCCCCAGGCCGCCGCCATCTCCAAGAGCTAATCATTGGCAACCCTAGTGATCACATCCCACTATTATAAATAGCAAGGTGCCATTCCCTTATAATATAGAGAGATATACAAAAAAAACCAGAGAAGAATACGTATACACAGAGAGACTTCCCCCATAGTCAGAGAGAGAATATACACAGATAGAGAGAAGCCAGGAGAGCAATCAGAGAGAGAGCAATAAGGCATTTCTTCGTCAACGACCAAGCAGATCTTCCCCGAGTCAAGGCTGCGTACCGATCGTCTAAGGAGTAAGGCAGAGCGGCCGTCGCTTTCCCGAGCCTCTATCGTCACCCTCCAGAATCTAAAATAAACAATCGTACTTAGACTGCTGTACCTAGGTTTTTGTCCCTAGGTTTTCTTTGTACGAGCGAGTTTGTATTGTGAGTCTAAGTTCAGTCCTCCGATAATTATTGTACTTTTACAATCAATGGCAAATAGTTGCATGCTAGTTTGACTTAGCGGTTATAGAGGTTACTGTTGTGGATACAACAAGTAGGCATTTGGGGGGAGGACAATTCCTTAGCGTATGGGCTTCGATGCACTTTTCCTTGTGACCCGGACTCTCCGTTGGAGATACGGGGTTGATGACCCATGATTACTGACGGTCACTAACGATTCTGCGGAACGTCATGCTCTTACTGATGGGGCCTCTGGTGCCCAAGAGGGGACTATGCCGATCCTATTTAGCCAGGGCCCATGCGTAGGAAGGATTGTTCTTAACTACATTTCACTTAGAACGGTTAGGCTACCTTATCCGTTAGGTACGAGTACTTTTGGTTTGGGTACTTGTATCTGACCGTGGCTTAGAACAATAACTTGTCGCAGATTAGTTCGTCACATCTTGTCCTTGTTTGGTTGTAGGTGTGACTTACTACTTCGATGAGAAGGTATTGAACCTTGTTGGGGTCTAGATACCATATTAGATTCTTAGCATGGAAAGATACGTCGCCGTGAATTAGTTTACCATCTCCTGTCCTTGTTTGGTTGGAGGGATGGTACGCTCGTCAGTAGGTGCGTATTGGACCATGTTATAAATTCGATTGACTTATTTATCTGAGCAATATTTATTCAGTTATGGCATGATATTATGTGTCTTGTTACGTCCCTCTGAGGACTTGGTTATCTCTCCAGGTGTGTGCTATTGTCTTTCGCAGGTGTTCAAGCTTTAGCCATGATCATAGCTACTTCTTCGAGGATGATTGCATTTGGATCGTCTTCGCTTCGCTCGCCAAATTTATTTCTTTCTCATGTATTTTTCCTTATTTTGTTGGTAGTGGATTTGTCTCCATCCAACATATTGTATCAAGACAATTTATTCTCATTATATGATATCTTTATTTTTTTTATTCTGTATGGATGAGATTAGTTATGGTTCTACTACATTTTACAGCTTATGTATTCATACGAGGGTTCCATATATTGGAGTATACTTCGTACGAATACAGCTGGCATGTCTACGTTCCTAGTGTTACGTATTTTGGGACTGGGGCGTTATAGATTCAAATTTGAGACCATTTGGAGCTCTCTTGAGGATTTTAGATATGTGTCTTGTGTCCTACTTGATAGATCCCAAATTAGGACACCACATGTGTATGTTTGTATGTTAATAGTTTAAATAAATATTTAAATTCAATTTTAGAAAGGTTAGAGAGTGGATTGATCTTAGTTAGGATGGTTAGAATGAGTTTCATTTGGATACCTATGTTGGTATCCAAGTATCTTGGCCTACATGTGTTTCTTTTGTCCAAGACAACTCAAATTCGTCATAATATTCATCCACATTTTTATTAACCAAAGTAACTTAGAAATGTCATAACTTTTAGTTTATAATTCCTTTTAATCTTTTATTTTTTTAAAAGAAGCGTATCGAAGTTAGCATTCCAAATATATATTTTAATAAGCCAAAATCATTATGAAAATTTTTGTAAAATTATTTGAGTGTCAGCTGTATGAAAGACGAACGCGTTTCAGTATATTTGCGATTTCGGGAGCTTCCGGACACGAAAATACAATCTGTTTGAAGTTTCGAAAAGCTAACACGAAGGAATACAACATACTTTAATCCTAGAATTTAGTGAAGGCCCAATTGGTACAGTATTGATTTTAAGTAGAAGAGTGACTATACGACATAGACATTTTGTGTAACCTATGAGCCTATGTAGTATGGATATTAAATAAATGTAGAGTATATAATACATGATATGTTAGATGAATGAAATGATATATATATATGATATGTATCCTCTTTACATTAATGTATATATATGGTTGAATGCAAGCATGTAGGAATGTAATAAATGTAATGTATGTAAGCAAGGCATAAATACATGAATGAGAATGATATACAATGTATGCATAAAAGTATATAATGAATGCTAGATATGAATACAAGGTATACATGTAATGATAGATATGAATGCATAATGTATACATAATGTAATACAATATATAATGATAACATGTATGGTAATGTAAAATATGATGACAAGAATGTATATGTCCACTGTTATTCCTTTTTCTTACATTTTTCCTTCCTTTCCTTTTTATTTCCATTTTCCCCCTTTTTTCCCCATTCTATTTTTACATGTTGAATATAATGTATATAATGTATAGATGCATGTAAGTATGTAATGTGCATGAATGTATATATCTATGTAACTATGTAAATATGCATGATGTAACATATGCCTATATATATAAATATGTATGTAATGTGGATATGCATGTATGTATGAAGGTATGTATTTGTATATATCTATTTTATATTATACATTATTGTGGTTCACATTGCCTTGTGATTGTGTGAGTGCTAGACTAGGCTTGGTTAGGCCTAGTGAGACTTGTTAGACTTGCTTGGACTAGGACTTGACCTAGTTGACCTAGTTTGATTAGTGTGGTTGACTAGAGTTGACCAAGTGTTGACTTTAGTCTAATTTGACCTAGACAGCATGTAGATGCATTGTAGCAGTCTATTTTACTATTTTGGACTTGTAGTGACTTGTACTATTCTATAGGAGACCGACACCACTCCTCGTACATTAGATACTCTTCAGATACTCAGGATACAGACGAGTACATTCTCTGATCATTTTATATCCTGTTTAGGATTATATTTCCTGCTTTAGATTACTTTACATGATGCTGACACGTTGGAACATGGATTAGTACTATATGGATCTTGTCGTGCGATGTTATTGTAGTGCCCCGACCCGTAAGATGCCTTATGATGGATGGTTGGTTCGATGAAGCCTTGTTGGACTTGGGATTATGCGAAGGATCGCTTGGAAGTCTATACGATCGTGGCGGGAATCGTCCTATGAATGTGAGTAGTGTTGAACCCTTCAAAGATCCTTTAGCTTCACGCTTAAAATAAGGATGAGTATGCTATGTTTCTAGCTGAGTTTGTTCAATAACACCTTGCATGGAATTTGGAAAGATAATAATCACCTGAACGTAAACTGGTGTGGCTAGATGAATTGTATGCTTGTACACTGTTGCGATGAATTACATGACAGGTGATGGCAAAGTCCCAAATACTTGGGCGGTGAGTATATTGAGCTTTGGCTCAATGAATAGATGGTAAAACAGATGCTAAGACCCAAGAACTGGGCAGTGAGTATGCTTGAATTGCATTCAAATGATGAATGCTAAACAGATGCTAAGTCCCAGGAATTGGACGGTAAGTACATTGAGTTTGGTTGAAAAGATGTTTGGTATCAAAGATGTGGCAAGGCATTGGGTAACAACATTCTATTATCCTGTCGCCGATGTAGAATGTTGATTACGCCAAGACCCTGGATTAGACAGATGATAATGTGAGCATTGGCTCAAGGCAAGATGGCTAGAGGGCAAGATGGTAATACGAATGAGAATGATGGTTTTGCTTAGTTTTCCTTATCATGCATTATATGTTTTCTTCTTAGATAAGTTGCATAAAGTTGCATGGTCATGGACAACGTGTCGACAAGGTGGTTTCTCGAACGGTATTCCTGGGCCATGGAACCCGGTTCGTCCTAGGGGAAACCAATGCCGAAGTAGTGGCAGTGCTGAAGTAGTAGCACGGTATACAGGACTTGTAGTGGGGCTAGCTACCTGCACTGGCAAGGGCGCTGTATACCTGTAAGACAGTCCAGGATGGCGTGTCGCCAGTGACCTTCATATAGATAGGTCAGGTGCTAATGATGTCTTATGCAGGCAGAGTAAGTTATTACTCAAATACAGGGAAGGATGTCGACAATTGGTAAGAATCACCTGAACGGTGATATTCATATTGAATCATGATATTATTTCTAACAATGTCTTGTGCAGGCAGAGTAAGTATTATAAATGTATAGGGATGGCTACACGACCGTGGGTAAGAATCACCAAAGGGTGATAACAGTATGCTTTAAATTATGTTGGCTATGAGATTTGCATGCTTTACTTCTTGTCAGCTATAACATGAAATTGACCCTAAGGCAACAAGAAAGACCACTGTTAATAATGTTCTGTAACATAATTACTTAGTGTTGTCTTCTTAGGTGAGTTGGGCCAGCACCGCTCGCCAGTACATTGATGATGTACTGACCCACGTTGTGGGCAATATTATATGTGTTTGCTTGGGGGAAATCCTGTGAATCAGTGCTTGGCATCGATGAATCGGATGGGTATGCAAAAGCTCTTTTTGCAAGACGATGTCTTCTGCTATACGGGACATAATGTATGGAACATGGGAACTCAGTCATACCAGTGAGATTGTAGCCATTTTGGCAAGTTCATTGTAAAGAAGTCGGTATATTCATTTGTAGCCTAAAGGGCAAGTGTATACATTCAGTTGGCTATTCAAAAGTTTTGTAAACAGTTGTAAACTCTGTATTCCGCTGCGAGTCTTGTAAACAGTTGTAAACTCTGTATTCTGCTGCAAGTCTTGTAATCCATTTTAATTATCAATAAGGAGATACATTTCTATATAAATTGTGTGACTTCAATTTATCTGCTTGGTTCCGCTGCGTTGTCGATGTTTTCTGAGAATTACCAGGAACTGTAATGGTTTTGCCTTGTACAAGTGCAATCTAGACTTGTACGGCATCACGCCCAGTGGCTTATTTTCGATCCTCCAGGATCGGGGCGTGACATAATGGTATCAGAGCACGGCTTTACGTCCTTGGATTCCTATTCGATTTGTTTCGAATCAATGTTGCTACTAAGATGATTCTAAGCTGCTTCCCGATGATTCAAAGATTGCTTCCGCGATTATTCAAAGTTGCTTTCGCGGTGAATCAAAGTTGCTTCCGCGAATACTCAAAGTTGCTTCCACGATGAAATCAAAGTTGCCTCTATGATGACTCATAGTGCTTCTGCGATTATTCTGTGTTGCTTCCAAACTATTCTATGTTGTTCCCTTGACTGAAAGTCCGTTGATCATTCTAACCTCTCACTGGGTGTTCCATACAATAAGTCTAAATATGTGGGCTGTGATATGTGTGCTTTGTTGAATTTCTAAAAGATACCGAAAAGAATAACAATGATGCGATGCGTAAGTTTGTGATGTATGTTGGATGTCTTATATGTGGGATTCTTGAATCGATTGTTATGCAGCAATCGACAGTGGGTGATGGCATGGTATGTTGGAACAGTATGTGCATGAATTTCAGCGAATGAGAATCGATCGAATTTTGAGTCGGTATTTGTGGTCAGCATAACCACTGCAGGATGGATAGTCCATGTTGGATGTCGGTTTGATGCGAAGGAATATTGTGTTTGGAATGGCTTGAGCTCTGGGTGGTATATTACATATACCCTTGTCGTGATAAGATGTCCCTTGACCCTTGATGTGTCTATAATTTTGTGATTGCTTTACCTATAAGGTAGTGGGTGGTATCGAATCGTAGCTGAGCTTACGATTGATACATGTTGGCTAGGCGTGTTCCTTGATTGTTAAGTTAGATGACCGTTGTGAGATTTTGATGTGTTCAGATGAACCATCGCTAGACCTTGTCGGTTAGCATTAAGTTGGGTAATAAGAGAATTGAGAATATGTAATGATGCCTTGGTTGGGGAAGAAAAGAATTTCAGATTCAGGTGAGTACTTGAATCAGTTGGGTAGAAGGATTGTAAGCTTGGTAATGATAGTGTGGTGTTGCTATTGAAAGATTTTGCGAGAACAACTATGGACCGAATATTGAACGATGTTGGAATTGAGTTAAAGAAATTGCATGTTGGATATCGATAGAACTGATGGTAATGTTAGACGCTTATCGGGATGTTGCAAATGATTTAGAAGATGCAGAGAGTTGCATCGACGACTGAAAAGTTAGAGAATGGGCTTATGGAATAGATGATCTTAGCAAGTGGTGCAGTGTGCTTAAAGGAAATTGATGTCCCGAATTAATAAGTTATGACCCTTGACTATTTTAAGGCATAGAGAATGGGTACTTGTCCCTTGATGTACGAAAGAGTAGATGTTCCTTACGAGAGTCGAATGGCTGGAACACAAATAAGTATCGAGGTGCAGCGATATGTAATAGACCCTGTTGGTGGATGTTGTTGTCGCATGAATAGCAAGTTTGGTAGAATATAAAATTGTTAGATTATGACTTAGCCGATGAGTTATGTCATGTCCACTAAGATGACCGATATATGATACGAGATGATTGGTGCTATAGAGATTGGATCGGTGCATGAATAGTAAATTTTTTCTTATGGAATCATAAGGAGATGATGCAAAACAAATATTGATGGTTAACGTGAATTGTTAAGAAATGACCGTGTTGGTGCTAGAAAATTTATAATTGATGCCTCGAAAGAAATACGATTTTATAGTTGCCTATGTTATTGGTTAAGGAGTACGGACCGTATCGATGATCTAAGAATGTGGGAAACGATTATGTCGTGAAGAGACCGTAGGAAGAGATCATAAGTGATAAACTATTGAGATAGCAATGTCGGATAATGACTCGAAATAGTTGACCCGATTGAATAGACAATTTGAGTACGATATGAGGATACAAGTTGGATCGAACAGATGCTATATCTATGCAAATGGAAATTAAAAGTTGAATATTCTATTGAGGAGTTTTATATGATAGCTTCGAGATTGACCCATAGAATTATGGGATAGAATTGTTGGATAGAATTGTCGGATAGAATTGGTCGGTTGCGGGTAAGTCTAGAATGAGACTTCATTGGGTATGACTCGAGTATGAGTACGGGTAGAAAGACTTGACCCTAGATTGTTGGCTAGTTGCCTAGATTGTCGGTTGGTTGCCTAAACTGCATAGTTTTGCCTAGATTGTCGGTTGGTTGCCTAGATTGTTGGCTGGTTGCCTAGAGTGTCGGTTTGTTACCTAGATTGTTGGTTGCTTGCTTAAGTCTCAGATTGGTTGGCTATGTTCTTCAGTTGTCCGTGTTGGGTATAAGTTCATAAGATTGGGGTGGCGTCCCATGTCCCTAAGTTGGTCAGACCATAGAGTTGCCCTATGTTGAGAATTGGTTGCCTCTAAGATAAGAGATAAGTATGTCCCTGATAGCTACTCATCTCATATGGGTTAGCTGAATGTCTGGTTTAGCTCAGATTAGCTGACCGTAGAGACTTGATTGTATGCTAAGTTGACTATTGGAAAACCGTAGGATGTCCCTATTGGTGTTACGTGAGTATAGTTGGAATGAATAAGATGTGTTGGAAGGTAGGCTTTGGAATGGAATAGATATTTGGGAAATTTTGATGTTATAATGTTGGATGGGATGACGGATCATGTTGGTTTCGGAAATTGAGTTGCCTTGGTTGAAATGTTTGGAATTGTTAGAACTGGTTGGATTGGTTGCTTGATATTGAGCTGCAAAAATTGTTGGTAGTGCTTTGAGATAGTTGGAATAATTTTATTGACCGGATCAAGATTGAGGATAAGTGTAATGACGGAATTGGATAGTGCATGTAGCCGAGATCGGCGAATGTGAATATGAATGACCCTCAGAATTAATGTTGCTGGAATATGATAGTTGCCTATACGAGAGGATAAATATGTTGGCTTGATCAATACGAGAAAATGTTGGAGGACAGCAAGAAATATTGCTAGAGTAAAATTGTGGTACAATTTAAAGGATGGTACGATTTGGAAGATGGATCATGATTGGGAAATTTACAAGTTGCAAACAAAGTATATGGATGCAAACGATGATGAGTACAAGATTTGACCGACGAGAATCGGGGTATCGAAATAAAATGTGGCAATAGGATTTATCAACTTTGGTGGCATGGATGACAATGAACTTGAAAGGAATACTTGACATATCTAAGTCCGAATACTTTGGAAAATGTTTGATCGGTTGAGGAAAATGTCTTGATTTGAATTAGCAACATCTATTGTGTTATCAATTGGTTGGAGTATTGAATAAACAAAGTGGGATTATACGAGATGCTCAAAAAGAATTACTGATGTTCGAAAAGGAAGGTACACCGTAGCTCGTTCGTTTTCTCTATCACTGAACTTGGCTGAACTGCATGTATTTCGGGGACGCTTAAAATATGTGTATGATTCCAACTAAGTGGTATGCTGAATTCAAACGAAGCCACAGGAAGGATTATCATGTGCTAAGGATTTGCACGAGTGTCGGAGGAAAGATGAAAGATGGTAAACTATTTTGAATCAATTGAGATGCTGTAACGAGACGGTACATTACTTGAAATCAATCGAAGGATTGCGGAGAAATATTAAATAGTGCAAGTTGATCGTTGAAGTTTCATGAAAAGTCGGTTGAAGTTTTGGGGATGAGTTTTGTTTTAAGTTTCGAGGACGAAACTTTTTCTGGGTGGTATATATTGTAGTGCCCCGACCCGCAAGATGCCTTATGATGGATGGTTGGTTCGATGAAGCCTTGTTGGACTTGGGATTATGCGAAGGATCGCTTGGAAGTCTATACGATCATGGAGGGAATCGTCCTATGAATGTGAGTAGTGTTGAACCCTTCAAAGATCCTTTAGCTTCACGCTTAAAATAAGGATGAGTATGCTATGTTTCTAGCTGAGTTTGTTCAATAACACCTTGCATGGAATTTGGAAAGATAATAATCACCTGAACGTAAACTGGTGTGGCTAGATGAATTGTATGCTTGTACACTGTTGCGATGAATTACATGACAGGTGATGGCAAAGTCCCAAATACTTGGGCGGTGAGTATATTGAGCTTTGGCTCAATGAATAGATGGTAAAACAGATGCTAAGACCGAAGAACTGGGCAGTGAGTATGCTTGAATTGCATTCAAATGAGTGAATGCTAAACAGATGCTTAGTCCCAGGAATTGGACGGTGAGTACATTGAGTTTGGTTGGAAAGATGTTTGTTATCAAAGATGTGGCAAGGCATTGGGTAACAACATTCTATTATCCTGTCGCCGATGTAGAATGTTGATTACGCCAAGACCCTGGATTGGGCAGATGATAATGTGAGCATTGGCTCAAGGCAAGATGGCTAGAGGGCAAGATGGCAATACGAATGAGAATGATGGTTTTGCTTAGTTTTCCTTATCATGTATTATATGTTTTCTTCTTAGATAAGTTGCATATAATTGCATGGACATGGACAACTTGTCGACAAGGTGGTTTCTCGAACTGTATTCCTGGGCCATGGAACCCGGTTCGTCCTAGGGGAAACCAATGCCGAAGTAGTGGCAGTGCTGAAGTAGTAGCACGGTATACAGGACTTGAAGTGGGGCTAGCTACCTGCACTGGCAAGGGCACTGTATACCTGTAAGACGGTCCAGGATGGCGTGTCGCCAGTGACCTTCATATAGATAGGTCAGGTGCTAATGATGTCTTATACAGGCAGAGTAAGTTATTACTCAAATACAGAGAAGGATATCGGCTATTGGTAAGAATTACCTGAACGGTGATATTCATATTGAATCATGATGTTGTTTCTAACAATGTCTTGTGCAGGCAGAGTAAGTATTATAAATGTATAGGGATGGCTACACGACCGTGGGTAAGAATCACCAAAGGGTGATAACAGTATGCTTTAAATTATGTTGGCTATGAGATTTGCATGCTTTACTTCTTGTCGGCTATAACATGAAATTGACCCTAAGACAACAAGAAAGACCACTGTTAATAATGTTCTGTAACATAATTACTTAGTATTGTCTTCTTAGGTGAGTTGGGCCAGCACCGCTCGCCAGTACATTGATGATGTACTGACCCACGTTGTGGGCAATATTACAGGTGTTTGCTTGGGGGAAATCCTGTGAATCAGTGCTTGGCATCGATGAATCGGATGGGTGTGCAGAAGCTCTTCTTGCAAGATGATGTCTTCTGCTATACGGGACATAATGTATGGAACATGGGAACTCAGTCATACCAGTGAGATTGTAGCCATTTTGGCAAGTTCATTGTAAAGAAGTCGGTATATTCATTTGTAGCCTAAAGGGCAAGTGTATACATTCAGTTGGCTATTCAAAAGTTTTGTAAACAGTTGTAAACTCTATATTCCGCTGCGAGTCTTGTAAACAGTTGTAAACTCTGTATTCTGCTGCAAGTCTTGTAATCCATTTTGATTATCAATAAAGAGATACATTTCTATATAAATTGTGTGACTTCAATTTATCTGCTTGGTTCCGCTGCATTGTCGATGTTTTCTGAGAATTACCAGGAACTGTAATGGTTTTGCCTTGTACAAGTGCAATCTAGACTTGTACGACATCACGCCCAGTGGCTTATTTTTGATCCTCCAGGATCGGGGCGTGACAGTTATCCCCTTAGCGGATACATTGGGTATTTCATGTTCGTGTACTTTATCATAAGCATCGTGTACTCCTTGTGTTCGTGCTTTTTGTGTGTAAATCGTGTGAAATCGTGTATACTCATGTGCTCACATGATCTTCATGTGCGACTATACTTCGTGTGCAATAACATATCTTGGCTAGATCCTTATGTATTGATTGGGGCGGGGAGTAAAAGTGGTTATTACAATCCAGTAGATTACTCGTGTACAACCTCTGTAGATTACTCGTGTACAACATCGTGACGTTTACAAAACCATTTTGTGCTCTGAATCACTAGTCACTGATAGTTCTCTACATATTGTAGCTATTTACTTACAGTCTCTCCCTTTTTTATCATGTTATTCCTTCAGTTTTCTGTATCTTACTCTCTAGCATGTTTATATTTTAGCCTGTTATGATTTGTTGAGATGTACTGTGCTCGCTCCTGTCCTGACTGGACCTGTTGATAAATTTTACAGATAGCTTGGAGGTTGCCTGCTAGCCTAGAGGAGACACAGTAGAGGTTGTATAGATAGTTATTTCAGTTTGTGTTTTGTATTTATTCTATGGATTACTGTATTTGAGCTTTGTGGTGTTTTCTGGATTTGAGTATCTTAGACACTTAGACTTCTATCTGTTATATCTCTTTGTGGATTTCATGTTTTATCTATCTTTTATCATGCTCTACCTTAGATGTGATTGAGACTGTATTTGCTATGTCACCTCCATTCGGAGTGTATATACTGTACAGGTACCTTTATATTGTTAGATATTTGACCTAGGACAGCGTTCTACCGCCGACACTGCAGCGTAGGCTGGACGTACCCACATCTCGTGCCCTTACTCTTGGGTGTGGGTCGTGACACATTTTTAGTGGTGGCCCATGCAGGTCGAGTTTGTGTAGTGGTATTTGAACTAGAGTACCACTACAGCCTGCAGTAGGATTAGGATATATTTTTGAAGGTACTCAATCACAGTTAGGATTCTTTGAGAGATTCCTGGGATGACCCTTGAGAATCTCATTATAAAATATCTCGAAATTTGATTCTAATAGTTTATTTATCTTTCTTGGTTAGTTAATGAATTTGATTTTTGGGTATCCATTGTTGATTTAATTTAATTTTTGTCAAGATAAAATTATATGGGCTAGGTCTTCTAAATTATGGAATCTAGTCTTCTACAGTCACATTAGCCAGCATGGTGAGGACATATAGTCTGATTTTGGATATATTTCTCGGGTGTGGGAATTTAAGGTTTTTGCAGCCAAGCTAGCGGCATCGCAAAAATTTTAAATACCATGATTCTAGAGGTATGTGCCTTAGTCGAGGACTCTGTGATTATTGTAGCCTTGCTTACTAGTATGACAAGGATTTAGAGCACCATAATTTTGGATAGACGCATATGATTATCAGATTGTACCTTAAATGCTTTTGAACATGTTTTCTCTACTTTTGTTCAGTCTTTCAAAAAAAAGGAATTATTGTTTGTTTTTGTTTTGTTTTGCTTCTCATTATTAACTTAGGAGTAGCTTTAGCTGTTATTATAAACCTTGTGTAACTTCTTGCTATGAGTTTCTTTATAATACAATGAATCAATGATTTTTGCTAAGACCTTATCTTGGATTTGATATTATAGCTCTGGTTTCAAAATGGTTCCTTCTTTTAAACAGATAAGCAGAACATATTTTATCATTATTTCCTTCTTGCCATTATTTCTTGTATATAATAATAATAATAATAATAATAATAATATAATAATAATAATAATAACTGTCTTGATTACATCAATCACCTACTTTGCAATCTTGGTAGGAATCTAAATGTTGGTCTTGATATAGAATTTGATTTGTATATTAGGACATGAGAATATATATATATATATATATATATATATATATATATATATATATATATATAGTGGACACAGACACTTACCTGATACGTATGCATGCTACACTTTGATTACCAACCTATCTAAATACATATTAATATGTTGTTGATGTTTAAATTCTCAAAATTCTAATATTTCTAATATAGTACAGTATCAGAGACTAGTTCTCTGCTTTTTTCCAGTTTAAATTCGTAATTTAAATATAAATTTTATGTTATTAGTTTTGTTTACATCACTGCACATGTATCTTATATCACTACAAAAAAAGTGTCTTTCTGGGACGTCAAAAATCCGTCTTAAAAAGACCTAAATCTCTTAAATTGTAGTTTGGGACGAATTTTAGGACGGTAAGTGACAGTGCTATTAAGGTGGCGTGGCAAAAAGTTTTGGGACGAAAAATCCCGTCCTAATTTGGTTTTAGGGTCGAAAAGCTAACCGTACCAAAAGAGTTTGAATTATTATATGTTTACGACGGTTTACAAAATTGTCCCAAAATAAAAGAGTTTGTGACGAATAACATCCGTTATAAACAAATTTGCCAGCGTTACAAAAGGATGTCGTTTATATCTAGGACAATTGCATAACCGTCTCAAAAGTAATACTTATAAAATTATTGTTTGTATTTTCCAGCTGTAAAACATAGAATTTAAATACACATAATATTTTATGATCATGACTGTTGTCAAGTTTGTCCTCAGATCTATCTCCAGGTATCAGAGCTCCAATACAAAAAAGAAAGCTTAACAACATCAAGCATTCTTTACCATTAAGTAGAAGACAACAAAATCCATATATAACTATATATGTTCAATTGATAAACAACAAAAAGCTTAACATTAAGCATCCTCAACCACCATTTCCAAAATAAATCCAAAACACAATATATCACCCACATAATCAGTTACAAAATGAACCCATTGTCTCCACCATTACATACAAAATTCTGAACTCAAAACATTAAGCACTACACCATATTTTTGAACATTAGTCTATCCAACACGAACCCAAAAATTTAACCCAAACTTTTTTCCATCACAAGATCGTCGCCCATCATTTTAGCATATCCAGAATGCTTTTGAAGGACCTGCAAATGAAGATATGCCAATATATTAGCAACCTACTAACTGTACACAAACAACCAGAAAAGAAAGACAAGTTCTTACAAATTGTACAAAGTAGTCTACATTAGTTTGTGAATGTTTAAAACAGAACAAAAGGATCGATCCATCTGTACAGACCTGTTAACAGTTCTTCCAAACTGTACAGACCTGCTTACAAAAAAATTGGAAAAAAATGATGTACAAAAACAAGCTTCAAGTGACAAAGGAAGCTTCAAGTAAAAATGGAAGCTTTTAGTGAAGACGCAAAAAATTGGAAAACATTTTAAATGGGAACTACAATTATTCTAGCAAGAATTACAGTAACAAGCTAGGAAAAACCAATGTAAAAGTTAAAATCTGTACAGACAATATACAAAGTTTAGTCCAAAAATCTGTCCAGGAAAAAGAGAAAACAAAGAATTCTATTATATCACAAGAAAGTGAAATTACTTATTCCTGATAATATTAAATTATCAGGAATAAGTAAAATTATCAAGGAAGTTGTGGTCCTCCCTTGAGGTTTTGTCCCAATGTCTGATGGTTGCTTGTAAATGTATCCGTGAACTGATATTGTAATTTCCTCCACTTTTTACCTTTTATAATAGTTATACTTGGAAGAATTTTTCTATAAAAATTTGAAGATTCCTTTCATATTTTTCATATTCCCCAAACTTGAGTTGAAACTTTGTATGTTGGTTAAGAATGGGGAATGACAATGGAATCAGCAAAATCCATGCTTTAGCATGTGCTAAATAGATACTCATGGTGCTGGAATGCATTAGAACAATGTAATGCTTTACTTTTTGGTCTGAAGAAGCATGGTTTTGTGAATCAGTGTTTCCAAATTCTAACAAAAATTTATTGTAATGCATGGTAAATTTAAATTTGGAACCTAGCTATAACTCAATTTGGCCTATGCAATATTTGAAAAATGACGAGTACCTCTGTATATCTAGTCATGGCAAATATAGCTAAAACCCAGAAATCTGTTATATTGGAATCAAGAATGTGTCGTCTACTTGCTAAGGACTCCATAATTTATCTTCTCTATATTTCAGGTTCTTCCGACTTCCTCTGTTCTTATTGGAAGCAACACATGGGTGGATCTTCTGGTAAGCTATCTGACACTAAGTCATTTTATTAAAAATTGCTTGTTTATATTAAGTTATATTTGTTGACAAGAAGTTCAAGCATAATCAAGTTGATTATGAATTTTTGAATTGCGAACAAAGCTTATCCAGTGTTGTGTGACTTGGAACCAGTCTTTAATCCGAATTTCACTAGAAACAATATATACACAAAACAATATTTGTATCTATCCGCAGATATAACACAATTACTTGAATTCACATTGATCCATACTAATTAACAAAAGTTGACACCTAACAAATCTTAGGATAAGGTGCAATCATGTCAGGAGTTTCTTCGCGCAACAATATATATGACACAAATAATATTTGTATCTATCCGCAGATGTACGTACACACGGACAAACATGTGCATGTAGTTGTGCAGGTTTTCATATAACATTCCTAAGGTGCTCAGATGAAGTATGAACACGGGGATTGCTAATTAGCTGCCGCTCAAATGTCAGCAGATACCCCCCCTGGTAGACATAATCCGAATATATTAACGCGTAAAAAGTGAGGTAAAAGCCGTACTGTCATTTTCAATTCAAGATCACCAGCTTTGGAAAGGATGAGAATCCTCTTCAACAAACTGGTTATACCGACGAAACGTTTTATTATGTAAGGTGGTTGCACTGGGGCATACATCACACAGGGACCACAGACCACACAACAATCATATGGGACTTCATGTTGAATGAAGCAGTTACAATCCCAGTCTACAAAGCAGCTGCAGCTGCATTGATTCGGATAGAAAACACGAGAGACAACAACCCAGAAGCTGAGCCTGTGCTACTTTCTTATTACTTCCTGGGGCCAAGAAGACTAAAAGTTAAAAATCCCCACATTCCCCACCGATACAAGGAAGAAGAGAAGAAAAAGATACCTATATCATCAGAATAAAACAAAAAGAATGACAGTGGAACAGAAACAATGGCTCTTTTAGGTCCCTCGAAACAATAGAGAGCGATGACGAAGGCATTCCGGCAATGCATAGGCTACCACATATATGCATGTTAAAAATAACGAAAGCACATGTAGATAACAAAAATCACTTGGAGCAGAGAAAAACAGAGGAGTCAATTCTCCACCAAGTCCCTGAATTAAGTTAGCAATAAAGAATAGTAGTCCAGTAACTGCAGAGTCCACAACAACCACATCCTCCACAACAACCACAGCCATTTTCCTGACTAAACAAGTTTAGCCATTGCAATTGACCCACTTGGGCCAGTCCCCCCTCATCCCATTCCTATTCTCCACAAGCATATATCTAGATACTTGTTTTGTTAATTGACACTTCTTATGGTGATTAAGGCTCTTAATCTCTTATAGCTCGCAATTATCGTGTACTCATGTTCGAAGGACTTTCACAATCTTTGGCACCAGAGAAAAACCAATGTAATAAGTTGATAGTTGGAAAATTACCTGGACGACGTATTGGATTGTTGACAAAGAAGTTGAGCATTAAGGAATATGGCCATAACTTCCTCTTTGAGCTCAGTCCTAAGCTCACTCTTGACCGCCTCAAGATCTTTCTTGTGCCGGGCCTCTTGCTCCTCACGCTCTTTGTAAAGAAAACTATGCCCTTTCATAAGATAAACACAAGACTCAGATGAAAGAAAGCAATGGAGGAGATCCCAACTCTCAGTCCTATTATGTCACCATTGTAAGAAATAAAAGGAAACAACAAAGAGGTAAATGCTATCACATACAAATTACAAAGCAACTAATAATACCTTAATCAACTAGGCAAAAGTTTTGCCAACTATATATAAATTCCGGACTGAAAAATTATACAGCGTACATAAGGGATTATAAGGGAAGTTTGCAATACCTATCCAACAACAGCTAGTCCATCGGCAAGAAGAGATGTTGCCAACCAAAGCTGCAAGCAGATCTGGAATGCAGCCATAACGATCGATCCATGGTATGCAGCCAAGGATGCGGTTAAGGTCATGCAAAGTGTCACAGCTACTACCCTTGCCAGTAGTAGAAATCCTATATTCCAATGAAAAATTAATAATGTTCTTGTGGAAAAAAGAAACTTTATTCAAATTAAAAAAAAGGTGAATAAATACATAGTGGCATGAGCTGCATCAGTAGAAGATGAATTTTGGGTATATATTATATTTTGTGTACCCGAAACTAGTTGAGGTATATTTTGATAACTTTTAACGGTTACTTATCCTAAAATTGTTTAGGGTCATCGGGAGGATGACCATCATTGGCATTTGATATCTTCATTCTGAATAATATGAGTGGAAGAAAAAAATGATAAGTTGTTGCCCATATTTTTATATGTTTGTGATACGTTGTTGCATGGTTAAATTCTCTGAGTTAAGAGCGATTCATATGAACAAAGCATGCCAAGTGGATCTTTCTCATGTGGTGATCTATATAATGAAATGCTAAAGTATACCAAATATATTGAAGAATGTTCAATAATATAACACAGATGCAAGTATTGAAAGCAAATACCACATCAAAGGAGCCGGCTAAATTTGAGATCTTTGATGATAGGGCACTTAGCAATCGAGTAGAAGGTGATGATCCATAATGATATCTAATATATATATATTTAGGATCAACTCAAAGAATTAGTTGCAGTTATGCATGTTGAAATAAACTTGATTTTGTTCCCCTCTAACATAATTATCCAAAATAGCCACTCTTCTTCCTACTTGGCTCTTCCTCGTATTCTTCACCTTCCACTTCTTTTTTCCCAGATTTACACTGCTCTGCCTAGTGTCACTCTTCTCCTTCCTCTACTTTTTGCTTTTTCTCTTCCTCATCTTGTTACCATGTCTTCTTGCCGCATAGTACTAGCTAGTGCACCAAGGTGCCTATGCACTTAGAAGAGCATATCACCTGGGTCCACTTGAATGTACATTGAAAGGGTTATAAAATAAATATTCCTTGATTAAAGCCTCAAGAGGCCTCATAGGAACAATTAGAACACAATAATACAGACTGTTGTGCTCTTCTTTTTCCCAACTAAGTAAAGAGCATCACAGTGGTCCCGAATATGGGAGTTTTTGACAATAAAAAATTAGAATATAGAAATCCATGAAATCTTTAAAACTAGTAATTTTACCAAGTTCTAAAACTTCTATATATATTGCTATAACTAGAAAAAATCCTTCAAACCTTCTTGTAGCTTTACTTTGTAAATGATTCTTACTGAAAATATAGTCTACCTAATATAGGAATTATTAGTTTTCACTAGGCCAATATCATATAAGTGGAAATATTGCTCAAGAACATGTTAATGTTAACACATATTATCTATTTGAAAGAGACAAGCATGTCCAAATATCTTATTTAAATTCTGCTTTGGTGGTTCTTATCAGGTTTGCAGAAAACTTTCAGCATGCTCAGTTCCACATCAAGTTCATACATATTGTTTTCATGCATCATTATAATCAATAAACCAAATCAGACGTACATTTACATAAGCAAACAACTTTTCCAAATTTTTTTGGCACAACTGAAGTATCAAAAGATAGGAATTCAGTAACTGTAGCCAATACGGTAAGCCTCAACTTTATGGCATCCTTCTCGCTTGGTGATTGCAACAGTAGTTAATATATTTGCATGGTAAGATCATTAAGATCCAGACATAAGCCAACACTTGTTAAGATAATATTTACCTCGATGTTAGAGGCAGAACAAAATCATATTTGACCGACCCTTTTTGCAACTATGGCTCAAAACTACATCTGTTCTCCAAATGTTTTATCCCGTGTCGTAAGCGTGTCTTTAAAACAGAACATATAACACTGTGCATCTTTACTTAAATCATACCCAACTTTTTCTACAAATAAATATGGTATATGACCATAGTAAGACGAGGATTATTTTCCATAGAAAATCACAAAATCAAACTGGCATGATTTTTACTTCAATATATAGACTAATGACCTAGATAATCTCCACTCAAACAAAATAAAGGACTTAATTGAAATAACTCCTTAATCGAATAAATTAGAAGAACAATAAAGATTGAATAGAAGATTTTTCATCTCACGGAGAAGCCAATTATTCTAATTTTGAAAAAAAGCTTTAAGAAGAATCGTACACAAAGATTGAATAGAAGAACAATAAAGATTGAATAGAAGATTTTTCATCTCACGGAGAAGCCAATTATTCTAATTTTGAAAAAAAAAACTTTAAGAAGATTTTTCATCTCACGGAGAAGCCAATTATTCTAATTTTCATCTCACGGAGAAGCCAATTATTCTAATTCATCTCCTCCATTGCTTTATTTCACCTTTCTCTTCGTTGATTCCTATATTTTTTTTCACAAACTATGCCCTTTTATAAGATAAACACAAGACTCAGATGTCTCTCTACTCATCAACCATCCAACAGTTATATGCCACCAAAGTGGCACATGTTTATCCAAGGTTTAAACTATGGGCCGAAACCACCAATAGGCTTTAACCATTTCGGACTAGAGTCTGTGTCCGAGAATCATTCTGGAAATACACTCTGTGTCTTATTCGTGTTCGTACAAAAACATATTCCTATTCATGCAAATATTTCCCAATTTTTCACAAAAAAAAATCTAATTTTTTACAAATAATCACAGTAATTCCTACATGAACGCATAATCACAATAATTTGATAAATTAAAATCTGCAAAGAACATAGCTATGTTCAAACTCATGTTCCTGTCCATGCAAATGTGTTCCAATTTTTCACAAAAATCTAATTTCTCACGAATAATTATAGTATTCCTACATGAATGCATGTAAATAGTGTAGAATACTCAAATTTCAAGCAAATAATCTAGAACAAAATAACATGCATCCAAAAATTAGGGCAAAGACTAAAAAATTTTGATAAAAAATTCTAAAGATTGGAGATATATACCAAGCAGCAGCAATGGAGCACCTAGGGTTGAAAGGTTGGACAGAGAGGGGCAATGGTCAGAGAAAGAGAGAGAGCAGTAGCACTGGAGCACCTAGGTCGGAATAATGGTCGGAGAGAGAAAGACCAGCAGTACTGGAGCACCTAGGTCGGAGAAAGAGAGAGAGCAGCATCGCCCAATTTTTTGATCAGAAAGAGAGAGATAGAGAGAAATTTTTTTAGGTTAGTTTGATATTGAGAAGTGTGTTTTCATCAACTAAGTTATGATGTTTTAGGATGGACGCTCTGGATTAATCCATCTGATCGAACGGTTGAGATGAAAACACGTGGAGGTAAAGTTCCCCCAATAAACTTTGGCAATTAGCCGCCAAATGTGTGACATTCCCGCCGATCTATTTGGGACGGTAATGTGTATTATTTGGAACAAAAATTTTCATTAGTCCCAAATGGTTATCCATTTTCACAATCCGTCCCAAAAAAATACAACTTTTTGTTACTTAAAATATAGCCGTCCCTAGAACTATACTTTTAGGACTTTTTAGACTAGGGTTCCTTATAATGTCGTCCCAAAAACACTTTTTTGTAGTGTATACAGGATTTCATTTCTTAAAGAAATTGGTTGAGTTTTGTGTTTGAACTTGTCAAATCTGAGACTGTGAGCATATTAACCCTTAATACTGGATTCTAAGTGATTAGTTCAATTTGTTATTTTCAAATGTAATATTTTGAGCTGTATACATTATTGTATGTAGGGATATAATGTTAGGTTTCATATTCTTACATGTTAGGTTGTGTAGAAGCATGGAAAAGAAAAAAGAAAGATCTATGCGGCCAGGGAGCCCTATGCGGCTCAAAGAGCTCATGCGGCTCAGGGATCCATGCGGCTCAAGCGTCTATGCAGCTCGAATAAGTTCCATGCAGCTCAGAGAGGAGCCACGTGGCCTGCAAACAGCTCTTTCCTTTGTCCTTTACTGCATTAAATGCCTTGACGGCTGACAGCTCTGACAAATGACAGCTCTGACACAAAGAAACAATAATGACTCCGTCATAATGGCAGATTCCTAGGAAAACGAAGGAAATCTCTGACACAATCTCCCGAAATCCAGAAACCTTCATGCGGCCTTGACACGTGGACAGTCGCATGCGGCTCAGGCAGAGATCACCCCATGCGGCTCAGGCCGAAGCTATCCCATGCGGCTCAGGCCGAAGCTATTCTATGCGGTTCAAGCAGAGGCTACCTCATGCGGCTCACAAGGACTATCTCCATGCGGCTCACGAAGAAGGCACCCATCATCACCATGTGGTTCAAATGTGCAGGGGTCACTCCCAAGCAGCCTTGTCACGTTTGCCAGCCTTATGCGGCTCAAAGAGGAGCAACCCTCATGCGGTTCAGATTTTCTAAGTAGCTCATGGTTAAGACACATGGCATGATAATGGGACACGTGGCATCAAATCGACCAGCAAATCCCAATAAAATATCGGGATCAAATCAGATCATTTGCAATCAAGCAAATCAATGATACGTGGCTGAAAATTCGAGATTGGCATAACAAATCATGGGGATTTATGTCAATCATCATTAATTACCCACAAAGATTTGATGCAATCACATTAATTGCCCAGATCCATTATATTCAAGATGAGCGGCCCAGATTCATTGATCCTAAGCCGCCGACTTTGGACAATGGCCAATCATTACAAACCCTAGTGATGCCCCCCACTCTTATAAATAGCAATGTGTCATTCCCTTGCGAAGGAGGAGAGGCTCTTACTTTTGCAAAAGAAGACACAGAGATCCAGAGAGCCAGAGAGAGAATACACAGAGATCGAAAGGAGAGCATTTCTTCATCAATGCCAAGCAGTTCTTCTACAGAGCCAAGGCCGCACCGGATCGTCCAAGGAGTAAGGCAGAGCTGCCGTCGCTTTTCCGAGCCTCTACCGTCATCCCCCAGAATCTAAAATAACAATTATACTTAGATTGCTGTACCTAGGTTTTCGTCCCTAGGCTTTCTTTGTACAAGCGAGTTTGTATTGTGAAGTAAAAGTTCAGTCCTCCGATAATTGTTCTGTTCTTTTATATTCTATGGCAAACACGATGGCGACTCTGCTGGGACAAACTTCTCCACGGCTGAGGAGTTGGTGATGCAATCGGATGCAGCCAAACTTGGCTCCACATAACAGAAGATGGTCGTCCGCTTCGACCAACAGACGTTTGAAGAAATACTCTCTGAGGGAAGCGCTGACCCGATCCAGAAGCAAATCCACACAAAGAAAGCTCGCAGCGAGTGGAAGCCAAAATCATTTGCTCCTCCCCAAGCTCTGGACGTAGTAATCTCTGCTGCCCAAGACGGCGAAGACGATTCTCGTACGGCCCCACTTCGAGCCTTAGAGGACTCTGCTGTCCCCAAGTTCGGCAGAGGAAAGCACTACGATGCTGGACTTGCAGGGGCAAAGTGCGATTCTATGTTCTCTAGGAAGAAATCGAACAAGGGCACTAGCCGCAAGATGAAGATTCATGCGGCCAAGATTGCCAGCCACATGAATGATGACCATGCGGCTGAGACTGCTAGCCAAATGCATCATACTCATGCGACCAGGATTTCCAGCCGTATGGAGAACACTCATGCGGCCAGAATTTCCAGCCGCATGGAGAAGACCTATACGGCTACGACGGCCAGCCGTATGAAGATTATTGATTCCAGCCACATGACGCCTACTCCACGAGGCTCAGTCTTCGACCGCCTCTCCTATGGTCCTGATCTCTTGGGCTCCCAAGAAGACATATCTGATTCTCTCCAGCACCACTTAGACTCTTTCTACCATGTGCCCTCACGCACGAGAGTGAAGAAGTCTAGGACAGGAGGAGCTTGGCAAGCTCGGTCCACTGATACGACCTCTGACCATCCGAGCGTCCTATACACCGTTATGCGAGCCTCTGGTGTGAAGTTGTACAAAACCACTCGAGTCCAGCCCTCGGCGGCAAACGGACAGAGAGGTTCCCAAAAGTCTCATAAAATCTAGGGAGCAGACATGGTCGATCTGGACCCATCTGACTTGCATGAGGCCATCCTCCACAAATGCAAGGAAAGAAAAGGTGCCCCGGGGTGCAAAGAGTCCTCCCACGGAGGTCACTACACCCAAGTCATCATCAACTGCTGTTGCAATAACACGACAGCACGAGAAGACCGACAGTCCGTCTTCCAAAGACTACAACAACCATGTTCAGAGTGAGGTACCTCCCGTCATCTCCTACAACTCTGCTCAAAAAATCTCCGCCGATGGAAGAGGAAAGAAGACAAATGTTCCCAGCCCAAAGATTTCAACAACTATGACTAAGAGACTATCGTCTAAGCGGGTGCCCACCACTGGAGTTTTCCAAGGTACCCATTTTAAGACAAAATCTGCTACAGTGGGAGATTCATCGTCCACACTACTGGGGTTGCTGGGACTGGGGGTAGCACTCCTTCGAACCTCCACGACAATCCGATGTTCCAAGAAGACGAGCTGGGGGAAACAACTCTCCCATCAGATGCAGCAAATCCTGACGTCCCCGAGGACGTCCACAATTCCCAAGACGAGACGAACTCGGAAACTGGTGATACTGTTCCTTCTGAGTCCGAACCAGAGGAAGACATTCCCACATACTCCGATGATTTCTCATTACAGGGGTATGATTCAGAGTGTACGTCATCCACCTTCCCTTCCATTTCTACTCATGTCAGGACGACATTCATGACAAACGACGAACACGACGGACCCAGTGATCACTAATGCATCAATACTCTGGAAGCCATACTGCATTTTTTAGTCAAGTCCGTAGACGAGATTAAAGCAGCCCTCCCTACTCTGCAAGGAGGGACGCCTGGCCAGACAAACTTGGGCCCCGCGGTCAATACGGACTCGACTTCAGCGGTACCGAACCCGGGCAATAATCCTCCTGAGATGTCGATTCCTACCGCTGTAGACAAGCCAAAGGCAGAAGAAGAAGTCCAGGAGCTCCGGGCCATGTTCCACGCCCAGAAAACTGCCAAACCTCAGGATATGACAACTGTATCCAGCTACATGGAGAGATGTTCCCTTCCCACCAAAGTATAAACCATTTTATATCAATCCATATGATGGGAAAACCTTTGTAAGTTGGTACATTACGTACTTCGAGGTCACCACCGACCATCTGCCCCATGATGCTGCCATCCTTATACGATTATTCATTGGGGCATTGGAAGGAGTCGCCTTCTACCGGTACCGTAACCTGCCAGACAACTGCATCCACTCCTTCGCCAGCTTCAAACGCATATTCATGGAGAGATTCTACGAAGTAGGACAGGACGTCACAATGTCCACCCTCATGGACGTCGTTCAAGGGAAGAAAGAGCTGACAAGGAACTACATTGAGCGATTTTGTCAAACCGTAATGAAGCTGCCGTCTGGTAACCCTTATTCCTCCTTAATTGAAATTTGCCAAAAGAGACTACTTCCAACAATCAGTCTTTGGATGGGCGAAAGTTAATTCAAGGACTGGAAGACGTTCATCATAAGTGCCACAAGTACCGAAGAACGATTGAAGAAGGCCCGCCAACTGGGGTTGCACATCTCAGATGAAGAAGACAAGGGCAGGCGTCCCAACGCCAACACCAACAATAGGGGTGCTCCACCAACAATCGGGACAACAAGGGCAAGCAGGCTATGGTGGCCGACACAGCACAGAAACCTGAGCTAAAACCGGCAGACAAACAATGGCCCCAAATGACCTACTCCTTTGAAGACGGCCACGTCAAGTCCATCTTGGACATGCTCATACAAGGGGATAGAATTCACTCCCTCCTCCAAGACGGGAACCTCGGCCGACAGAAATAGAGAGCCCAAAGTACTGCCACTCCACCGCTATGTCCACCTGCTCACACGACTGATACCAACGAAACGGTACATCCAACATCTAATGTGATTCGAACGCTCTAGCCATCGTTTTCGAAGAAGTAACTATGCAGCCAATATGGTGTCAGTACAATTTGGCAGCTTCCTTCCAACAGA